>OZ010668.1:32854025-32944025 GCA_963932185.1 Troglohyphantes excavatus | reverse complement strand
TATAGAATAGTATTACTTTTTTTAAGTATGAACGATCTGAGTTAAGCGTGTGCGGTTACGCCAAAAACTGTTTTTCTGAACTCCAGTTTATAAATTTGCATTTAAAAACAAAATGTATTATTTTCTCCAAAGTACCATTTCTACATTTCTCAGCAGATAACTCTTAAATTCACTCACAATGGGTATAAAAGCCAGACATCTTATTTCAAAGGCAGTTCATGTTTTAAAGTTTTCTGTTTTTTAATGTAGTATGGCTTTGAATGGGATACTTTCGAACGGTTGGTCAAAATACTCAGCATAGATAGTGACAGTGGCAGAGAAGATAGGGTTCCCCAGGAGGCATGGACTGTAAAAAGACCTCAGTTTCTCCATTCTTTTTGCGAAAACTTTATATTTAAATTTCGAAACATGTATATATTCTTTTTTGTAGAATTTTTAAGTTTATTTATGTGGAAGTGGAATTTATTTATATGTAAGAAGGTCACAAATACTATTTCTTTAACTAAAGTGTAAGATCGCAGTGGAAAATATGAAATTGTAATTTTAAAAAACTATTTCTGTTGAAAATGTAATGAAAAAATTAATGCATTAAAATACATTCTGATATTAAAATGCAAATGCAACGTTAAAGCTGCGCAATAAAAATACTTAAAATCTAGACATGTTTCGAGAGATACATCTCCTTTCATCAGCAGAAATGAAAAAGTCTGTGTGCACAATAAAGTTAAAGTAAGCCCAGATTTGGAAGTGTTACAAAAGAAAAAAACTATCTTAATTGGTTGGAGTTAAGTATTGTGTGCCAACAAACAAGAAATACCGGAACCGTAAAGGTTTCATTTACAATTGAATCAATATTGCTAAAAATGTAAAACGCCTCCAGGAAGTACAGTTCGACTGAATATTTGGGTTTGCAAATAAAATGCCATGTGTAGATTTTATGTATTTTTACTGCGTAGTTTTAATGATGCATTTGTATTTTAATAATATTTTAACGCAATGTTCTATAAGACTAGTTTTTATCTTATATATTCTGCTATTAACACTCAAAGAAATCCTTTTATTTTAATTTAATCCACGACATTTAAAAATAAATTTTAACTCTTTTTTTTTGTTACGTTTTGTGATTTTTGAAACTTTTGACAAAAACGCTCAAAATAACACACTGTTGGGAATCGGAAAACATAAACAAATAAAATATAAAACTACAATGCAAATAAAATATTTTTCAAGTACCATTAGAAACTCATAACCCCATCATAAATACGTTATTTTACGACTTTCATGGTACGGAAATCTAAAAGAAAATCTTCACACGCACATATTTGCTTTTGTTGTGACACAAATAGAAACCGACTTAAAAGAAAAATTCGATACATTTCTTACCCAACCACGAAATATCTCAGTGGCTGATGTCAGCAAAACTTTCCATCTTTTATCATTCTTGTATGTTTCAGGTTCAGTTTACTAAATCAGAAAAACGCAGCTTTCGATTTCTGTCACAAAAAAACATACCTTGAGTGTCGATTTTAGTTGGATTTTCCTTCACGTATTTTTTTTTTAAATTATTCTTTCCTCGTTTCTTATTCTTTTCAGTACATAAATTTGCAAATGTGTTGTAAGAAATAATGGCTGTCATGGCCTTTTGTTTCTGTTTGCCTCTCAACCATTTTATTACTCAGTCATAAATAAAACAAACGTAACAACTAAATAAATGCCCTGTAAAATTGTTAATTCAAAAAAAAGTTAAAACATTCATGATAGTCAGTTCAAAAGTTTTGACAAAATCTCCTGTTGCAATTTTGAAAATAATAGAAAATAGGATGTTTTATTTAAAATTTAACTACGAAACTTAGACAATAAAATTTGCAGAAATTGGCATGGGTCAGGGATCAACATTCTAAATAATTTTTAGAAGTATCTTTGTGATATAAATGAAATTTTAGTATTAATGTTTAAGAGTTTTAATACCTGCTTAAAATTTTTGAAGATTGTCTAATTAAAAAAAATTGATATTATGTTTAAAATTTATATACCCAAAATTGTACTAATTGACGTCATTTTTGTATTAAATTACTCAAAAAATTCATATCTTAAATTTTCTTTGTGAAATAAAAACATACAATTTAATATTTAAATATTCCAATTTGATTTTATAAAAAATATACCAATGACATTTGTTATTCTACAAATAGTTGAAAGCACAATATAAATTATTTAAAATACAACAGAAAAATTTAAATGCTTAATTGCAGAGAAAAATCAAACCAAACTACTTGTAGAATTTTTTTTGTTACCATAATTATGATGTAAGTTTATCACTTACATCAATTTGGAAGCACAATTTTATTTTTAAATTGTCATTACGGTAAGAGAAGTTAAAGTTTTAAGGTAGTTTTCCATTTTATATTTACTTCTTTATTACATTGGTAAGTTTATATGGTTGTGAGAAAATATTTTCTATCCAAGATTTGATTTTGCTTAGAAAATAAATACTAAGTAGATATAAAAAAAATGAAATCTATATATGTTTACGAAGTCATAAAGTATAATTTATTTCACGCCTTCGGGATCTGAATTGTTTATTGCTTGCAGCTTCCATTTTTTTATACATTAAGAAATTGTTGTTGCTTTTAACACAATATATTCGTTTAGCTACCTCACTAACAAATATTTATCTAAATGAAAAGTAATGGTGAAGCTTAACATTTATTATTAAGTGTATACAGGCATTTATTTGTAGAATTGATTCATTACGTTACAAATAAATTCCGAGCGCGCAACTGAAAATTTTACAAAGAATATTTTTACTTCTTCATTTTTTTATCTGAAATTATTCTACTAATATGAACCTTCAAATCTTCACTAGTTTGATCCACTGTTAAAATAATCCCTTGGAGAGTTTTCAGAAGATTTTTCGTTCTATATTTTGTCAATTTACTTTTAAAATCAGAGAATAGTATTTGTATCACTTTGGAGGATATCATAAAATGTAAAATGCATTTATCCTTGAATTTATTTTAAAAAGAGAAGTTAATACGTAATCAGAGTTATATGCTCAAGTTTGTTCTTTTATTAAAACTTTCTGCATATAATTTTTATTTTGGTAGTTACTTTTTAATTAATAGTGCAGTTATTACTTTAACACTAATTTAATAAAGTAATGTTTTTTCTATATATTCTGAAATATCAATGATTTTGTATATATATTACTTTGGCTTTAAAAAAATATTTTTATATTATTCATATTCAGTAAGTCAATTCTTAAATATCAAAATTTTAGGTATAATTTATATGAGTATTAAAGTAATCAGATTACGGTTATTAACTTTTTAAAGGTAAATAAAAACGTCATTCCTTAAAAACTGTTCCCATGTGCTCAATTTTCCCCATTTACCCCACTTTTATAGCATTCGTGGCCATAAAGTAGCAGACATTCTTTGCACAATTGTGGAAAACTTGGGAAGAAACTGACAAACTATCAAGTTTCACTTCTTCTAAGAGGAAACTCAAAGGCAGTTTCCAGAACTTATGCTGGTTTCTGAATTTTTGAAGGCAAAGAGATTTAAGAATTTAACTTTTTAAAAATTCAATGAAATAAAAATAATTATTCTACAAATCAAATTATTCTGGATATTATCGTTAAGGTCATGCAATTTGAGAAGTTTTATCGTTCTGGAAATTTTGATACTGTTTGGTAACTGTATAACTTTTTTCGTAAAAATGGCGTCTCATGTAAGAATATCGTCAACAAATTATTGCCGGAAAAAATTCTTTTTAGAACTAAAGACAATTCAAAATACAATAACAGACCTTTGACTAAACCTATAAATATAGATAAAAAAGATATTCAAAAATTTATTAAATATGGTTAATTTTGATTAAATATTGATAATTTTAAGATAAACGTTTTTAATGAAAACTCTAATTACAGACATTCGTAAACAAATATAAATAAATCCTTAACTAATTGAAAATCAATGGGAGATAATAAATTTGTTTTATATATATATATATATATATATATATATATATCAACCTTTATTTGCAAATTTATACTAATTTAACTAAATAAATTTACATTTTTACAGTTATATATATATATATATATATATATATATATACTAAACACAATTTTAGAACTCGTAGAGAATTCGCTTCCACAATCACAATGAAGATTTTACAGACATTTTAGTTTAACGCACTTAAGTCACATTTATGCAGATGTTTAAAAAAACGTAAATAATTAAAATTTAAGATCTAGGAATACTTTCATGAAAGCGAATTTAACCTAAATGTAGTAAAGTAGTGAGACATTACACATATATCTACAAATTATTTAACGGTCTTATGGTGAAAAGCAATTTGAACGATTTTCTCTATATTTAAATCAACCTTTATTTGCAAATTTATACTAATAAACTAAATAAATTTATATTTTTACAGTTAAGTTACATAAATTAAAAAATAACCCAACAATGCGAATAAATAATCCATGCATACTTCTCGGCATATTTGACAATGCATACGATTCACCTACATAAGATTACATCTCGCAGTTTGTGACCATTTCCAAATGTCCTATGCAGTGTCTTTAATAAAATGGTTTATGTCGAGTTCATTGAAATTGATTGGTGTTCGTAGTGTGCCTTATCTTAATAATATAACAGATGTCATGGATGGCATCAGTTAATAATGTAGGCTTATATTAGCGACCTAAGATGTCTGGAGAAGCCTTGTGTGAGGGCATAAATATTGCTGCCGTTTCCCTCGCACTGACATTTCATATGACTACTAAATAAACTGTCACCTATTGTTTCGTAATGTAGTAATATATCAACAGATATCTATAACATGTAAAACAAATTTCGTATTTCACCACGAAATATCGCTGTTATAGTATGATAGAAAGATATGGGTATTATGAAATAATGATGCATATTAATTCGATTGAAACATTAATACAAACTTTTTAGTGAATATTCTAGCAACCTAACTTATTCTTTGCTGAATAGTAAAAGATTAAAAAAATATTGACTTATTTTTTATAAAAACGTATACTGTTAAAAATAGGCGCTCCAAAATGTGTAAAATGTGCTCATTTTTGAGTTCAATCGGTGCTTACATGGCTCCAAATACATAAGTTTCAATTTTGAAAAAGACATGAACTCAAAAATGAGTACTGTGACTAAAAAGTGCATATGAAGTCTACATAGGCTACTTCATAAAGCACTTTCAATAAATAGCATCAATTACAAAAAAAGACTTACAGGGAATCGAACTCAGATCATCAGGCACCGCAGTCCACAGCCTGATCCGTTACGCTAACAGAGCGACATGAAGAAATTATAAACAGAAGAAATGTTAAAAAGGTGTGCCAAAAGAAATGGAAGAAAAATACTTGAACTGTAATAACTCGGTTTCCATTTCAGAAATCGACATTAAATAATGTGGAAAACCATCTTCTGTAGAACTATTTGAAGTTAACCAGATCGCTTTGTTAATATGGATTACATAAAACTGAGATTAGCAATATTAAACCACACTGCTTATTTTTAAGGAAGTACGGATAAAGACTTTCAGGGAATCGATTGAAACTTGGGTACGTCATTCCTCATTTACGATGCAATATTACTCTAAGAAAAAAGAAGTTCAGGTACTCACATTTAAGTACATTTTTTAGTGTACATTATTAAGTTTATGAATTCTGAGGGAAATGATTAAAACTGTCAAAACCTTAAGAATTACAAAGTTTTTAAATTCTTAAAATAATAATTCCATTCTTAAAAAATCGAAATAACTCATTGTTTTACGTACATTTTATTTGCCATATCTGTGAAATAATTCATAACTTTTGACAGTCACAGTTAAACTCTTCACCTACATATCACACAATCTAATATTCTGAAGAAGATAGCGCGTTTTGACGATTTTGACACTTTAGATATTGCATAAAATTGATATCGGGATTTGTTCAAGTTAGGTTGTTTTCAAAGTAAGAAAGTAGATAAAACACACATACATTGTTCAAAGATGTCGACATTTTTAAATTGACTTTTCTAAACGCAATTTTAGAACTCGTAGAAAATTCCCTTCCATAATCACAATGAAGATTATACAAACGTCTCAGTTAAACGCACGTTAGTCAAATTTATGCAGAAGTTTAAAGAAAACGTAAATAGTTGCAATGGAAGATCTAGGAATACTTTCGTGAAACGCGAATTTAACCTAAATGTTGTAAAATGGCTAAAATATTGGGACACTACACTTTTATCTACAAATTGTCTAATGGCTTTATTCTAATAGCAAAATGAACGGCTTTTTTATATAATATTGTAAAATCGATTCTATTAATCAAGACTTTAATATAATGTTATGTTTTATAAGTTATTCTGTTGTTTCATTAAATTCATTTCTTATATAATTTCAAACAAAAAATAAATTGACATAAAAACTTTTAAATAAGTGCATATAGGTAAGCATTGACAGATTATAAAGGCCCAAAACGACATTTTTATAACTTACCTAGCACTCTATAGATTACAAGACATAGAAAAAGTACAAGAATTTTCACCAATAAATATCCAGTGTTTCCAGCAACGCGAATGAATTTTAAATTCAAAAAAAATATTTTTCACCACCCTAAAGGGATAGAGTATTTTATAGGTAAAAGCGCCAAAATGTCGCCAAATAAATAAAAAATATCGCCAAATTATAAAAAAAAATATCGCCAAACTAATAAAAAATGTCGCCAAATTAATAAAAAATATCGTCAAATTAATAAAATTGTCGCTAAACTAATACATGTATTTCCAATTGAACTAAAATATGATCATATATAAATAAATATCACCAAAATGGCGAAAGTATTGTCAAGATGATGTTTAAAAGCTTTTTTTTTCGATTAGAATATTTGAAACAATTATTTAAAGACATATACAAAACATTTAAATTAAACTCTCTTGAAATAAAACTTTTTAATTTCATAACTTATTTCACCTCTCAGAGATAAATAATTTTTTTGACTTTAACAATCACCATTTTACAAAAAATTTAACAATATTTATATCCAAAACTTTCATTTTAAACTGAATAAAAATGTCGTTCTAAAAAGGAGTGTTATATTCCATTTTAGACACTTTATTTCAAGGCTCAAACCCCCTGAACCTTTCTGTGGAGAATCTAAGTCAAAATCAGAGAGGAAAGAAACGTTGCATAGAATTTTTATGACCGTCAGTTTTAGAACCTCCCGGGCAGTTCTGAGTTTCATATCAACCCCTCAATTTCCTGATCACGTATCTTTTCTCTGGAGAAATATCCTCGATACAAAAATAATCCGCAACATTTATTTTTGTCCATGTATCGGAGAAGGAACACTTACGATTCTTAAGATCTCTTCCGAACTGAGGAACTTATTATTTCGGCGTAATGTGGTGAGGCTCACATTTCTTTTCTTGCTAGTTCTTCGAACAAAAAAACATGTGTAGAATGAGTATTTATGTTAAGATCTTTTTTCGCTTATTTTATATTCAAATTGCTTTCTGTGATATTTACACTTCAATCTCGTTATAAAACGGTGAGTCGTCAATTTTTTTTCATGATATGTTTAGAAACAAATCGAATTCGAAATATTATAAAGAAAAACGATAAAAACGGTTTACGTCAGCAGCTTCCAATTCAGTGGTATGTACTATTTTTTAAATTGCGTAGTTATTTTTTTTGTACAGCTTTTAGTTTACAGCTAATATAATTTTTATAATGTGTTCAACAGAATACCAGATTTTGGATACTTTTATTAAGTAATTCTTAAAAATCGGTTTATATGTATCATTATTTGTTAAATGTAATAGGTTTGATGCTATTCAAATACAATTGTTGTAACGGTTGAGGATTGATTTTACTGACACATATGCTTTTTAACCGAGTGAACAGCTCGCCAACCAAAATAAAACCGCCAGAAATTTTAAATTAAAACCGCCAAGTCGAGAGGTTATAGATTTGACAGCTATGTATTTTTTTATGTATGTTCGCGCAGGATTTCAGTTCTAATACAGATATTTGAACAATTTTGTTGTTATTGGATAGGGGATGTTTCAATTGAGAGCAATTGAAGAAAATATTCGGTTAACTGGCATTTAACTATCCGAAATTCTCAATTAACCGGACCGTTTAAAAAAAATACTGTCCGAATTCGAAAATTCTTTTTTTTGTTGGATAGAGAAAAATCTATTTAAGCAAAATCTTTAAAAAATAATCGTTTATCCAGCTGTTATATATCCAGAAATGTCGATTAACCGGTGTTTTTTTAAAACAATTTATCCGATTTAAAAATATTATCATTGTTTAACAAAAGTTGTACAACAATGACATGTCGTTTAACCAGCATTTATTGACATTGATAAGAATTGTTTTACAATATACATTGTTGAGCACACGTTTCTACTTGAATTTCTTGGTGAATAATAATAGGGGGCGAAGCTCCTTGGTAAATTAAAAACTAAAAAGGGAAAAATAAAATAATATTTCCAAAAAAAAAATAAAAAACGACTTTAAGATAAATGCGCTAAAAAGTAAAAAATAATTTTTAATTTTACGAATGCATTGAAATAATAAAATTATTTAGTGTTAATTTTATAATTATTACAACTTTTTAAAGTTGGGGCCAATTTACAAAAATCATACTTTAAATTTTGGCGTCGATTTCAAAAAGTTGTGATAAGTATAAAATTGACATTAAATAATTAAATTTTTTCAATGCGTTCGTAAAATTAAAAATTATTTTTTTCCTTTTTACCGCATTTATCTTTAAGTCAGTTTTTTTTTTCAGAAAAATTATTTTATATAATACAAAATTAATAAAAAATTAAACGTTATTAATATACTCTCAAAATCTTTTACATTTAAAAAACAATATTCTATGAACACTCTGCAACTTTAAAGTTGCAAGTTACACAAAGTTTTAATTGTAATATAAGTTAATTAATTACTTTATAATAAGATCTTTGTAACAGTTATTGAGCTGTTATTTTGAAACCTCTTTAATTACACAATTTAGGATTAATTATTTTTTAAGTATCTTGATCTTATCTTCTATTTTCTGAAGTTTTTATTAAATGTTTACTTCCTTCAACTCTTACTTCCTCAACTCTTAACTGCATGATGTAATTAAAACGAAGCATTTAGATTAAATGGGAAAATAGCAGAAAATAGGCTTAAGCATATCATTATAACTTTTAAATATATAAATACAAATTATCTTGGAAGCAAAATTTTAATTGCCAAAAAGACATTTTGCTATCGACGATAGCATAAAAAATATAATTTTAAGAACATCCTAATCCATTTCAAACATGGGAAAGTTGAAAAGACTTATGTTTCAAAACGGACGACGTCCAATTAAAGAAAATTTTAAGTGAAGCCGAAAGGTACTTTTAATTGGATATTAATGAAAATGTCTTAATTCTGGTTAGTCTTCTCTAGAATGGAAATAAATCTATTAATAAATAACAATCATGCATTAAAAAATTTAGCATTTTTACTCTTGCCAAAATGTGTTTAATTAATTCTAAAATACTTGAAGCATGAAATACTGATTGCAATCAATTATTTTTTTAAGCTTGGTTAAGTGTGTGATCAGCTTTTAAATAAATCATTAGTGGCATTTATAAACTTAAATATTTTTATGTTTTTTTATACAAATCTACATTTTTATTCTGATTTTGATGAAATTTTCACACTTGAACTTCGACGCAAGGGGAAGCTGACTGTCTTCATGAAATTTCGAACAACCACCCCCTTCCCTTTTTCTACCCTTTAACTCGCTTAACCCCATTGACTTCTTAATAAAAACCTATTTATAATAACGCAATAATGTAAATATCTACTATTTCAACATTGTAACAATGCAACATACCTTACATAGTTAGCTGTTTAGATGGACAACGATGCGTTCTGATTGGCTGATAAGGAAATATCGGAAATGCACCGCCAAAATGTCGCCAAATAAATAAAAAATGTCGCCAAATTAATAAGAAATGTCGCCAAATTAATAAGAAATGTCGCCAAATTAATAAGAAATGTCGCCAAATAAATAAGAAATGTCGCCAAATTAATACAAACAATTCGCCAAATTAATAAAAATATCGCCAAATTTATGCATATGTTGCCAAATGAACTAAAATATGCTCAAACATTTAGATATATCAACAAAATGGCGAAAGTATTTTCAAGATGATAAAATTAATAACATTTTGCACACTTCACCTTCAAAACTAGAGGAAGGTCACTGTCTACATGAGATTTTGAAAAATCAATTAGGTGAAACTTGCCTTGGTTAAACTGTTAATTAGAATGACTGTCAACTAATTATTGAGCAACCTATTAAACTAGGACCTAAATTTCTTGGATAAATGAAATATCTACCTCCTAGTAAAGGAAAATAATGTTAATCGGTTTTCGGAATCTTTTTTGGTCTTACACTACTTCACAGACAGAACGCCCATATATTAGAATTTATTTATATAAATACTCACATTAAATATTTAGAAAATCTCGTATTTAATTAAGCTATTGACAATACCCATTCAAATAGCCTTTTATTATTCCAATGAATTCCTAGAGTATAATAGCATTATACAGCTCAAATAACGTAGTTAAGATTTGTATTTTTAATATAGAAGCAAAGTAAATACTACCTAATGGTTTTGACTCTTCATGAGGCTTGAAAAATTAATGATGGTATATGGAGGATCTGTAAGGGACGTAATGGAATTTTTATACAATTCTGAACTTATCTTGTCAGCAATTTTACGACTTGCCATATGGTCATAAATTGTTAAGTAATAATTTTTGGGGAATTATGTCGCATTGTTTGTATTTCATTCTAAACCTAGGACATTTTTAGAGTGAGTATTAGAACTCAGCATTGAAAGGCTGCAATAGAAATAATATTTGTTATTGTTGTTTTTGTCGTAATTCAAACACTATGTTTCATACAAAGCTAACCAGTTTCTTTTGTTAATTTTACTGTCCAGTAATTTAGGTTTTATTTGTTTTCGAAATAATAAAACTCTTAAGAGAGACCTCCCAAATCCTAATTTGTTTATTAAGGAATTCAGAAATACCATTTTTTTATGTTATTAGAACATCTTTTCCGAACTTTAATCAAAAACAAAAATATATTTTTTAAATTTATTTTTGTTAGTTTTTGCGTTTTTTTAGCTTAAATAGACTTTTTTAAGAAACACTACTCCTCTTTCAATTTTTAAAGTTTTTAAATTGTTTTAATTGATTAAATAACGTAAAATTATATACTACAGACGTATGAATAGACTTTTGCATATTTGTGTTTTAATTGCCTTCAAAAACTTATTTTAAGTTCACAACCCAAAAAATATTCACATTTTTAAGTTTAATAATTTGTAAAAAAAAATTATAACTTAATTTAAAAAAGCTATTCATATGTTTATAAAACAAATATTAGAGCGCTTCAAAAACTATTAACAGTTTAGTTTTCAGCTAATTATTTACAAAACTTTAGCATTTAAAACGTGACCGAATTTTTTTTTTAAATATTTTGAGTAAATGACGATTGTTGCAGACGAAAAGTATGTAGAAATATGATAAATGGCATATAAATATCTAAAAAAACATATGTTCTGTTTCTTTTACTGTTTTGAAATTTTTTCACACCTTCTTAAGTACGTTTAGCATCGTTTTATGATGAAGTAAAAAATTTAGCAATTTTTTCGGAATTTGGGGATCGGATCCCCCTTAATATATTACTAAATAATTTCAGATATTTAAAATATTATTAAAGTTATTCACTTCTTTTGAGTTAATTATGAACTAAATTTTTTTTTTTTTAATTTCATAGCCCTTTTAGCAATTAAAAAAATATTATGCTGCACAAAGTATAAACATGAAGTCTTACATCTGTGTGCGTTATGCAGGATATCTGAAATCGAACTTAAAGTATTGTGTTACTACTCCAAAATTGTATCATCAACATTAGCAGTAGCTCCAACCCTATATTAGATTTCAGGTAATTTAACAGACCAAATCAGTATGGTCCCTTTCATTAAGTTGGACCTTGAACGGCTTAATAATGACGCAATTGTAATCTATTTGATTTATGTAAATGTATTCGTAGACTATGTTTAGGCTGTGTTACTTACCACTGTACTATTGGAGGCGAATCAAACTTTGAGCTTTATTAAGGTGTGCCAAACTTATGTTAAACAAGAGCGATTACTTCACCCCATATATAATCTTCAGGTACTTAAAGAACTGATATCTAACTGTAACTTCTGGATTGGACAAGACATGTTGTTGACTTGAAGCCAATGTGGAAGCACTCATTCTGTATTCCACTTGTATCGCTACCGCAATATGTCGTATATTTTTCGTGTTAAAATTAAGTCCTATAATCCTAATCCTATTTTCTTTTTAAAATTATTTTAAATGCAATCTGCTATTAAATTTGAAAGTCATTTGCAAGTCAAAGTGGTTAAACAGCAAAAGCAAAAAAAACTATCTGTTTGGCAATATAAAAATTAATTCTATAAGAAGAAAATATAATATTTATATATATTTAATATTTCTGCAATTTTATGGTATTAATAAACGTCACTTAATCACTTTTAAAAAAATGGGGAACAGTATGGCTGCTTCCACATTGGCTTCAACGGGCCATTAAAGGAAAAAAGTTTTGAGCCTTCCAGAAGTTAGAATTCAGTTACTTAAAGTGATATAAAAAATAAACCTTTTTCAGAAGGAGACTAGCCAAAAAAATATTTGTTTTGCAAGGACGTAATTATAAATCCACGCCATAGAAGATGTAATTATAAATCCACGCCATAGAAGATGTAATTATAAATCCACGCCATAGAATACGTAATTATAAATCCACGCCATAGAAGACGTAATTATAAATCCACTCCATATAAGACGTAATTATAAATCCACGCCATAGAAGACGTAATTATAAATCCACGCCATAGAAGACGTAATTATAAATCCACGCCATAGAAGACGTAATTATAAATCCACGCCATAGAAGACGTAATTATAAATCCACGCCATAGAAGACGTAATTATAAATCCACGCCATAGAAGACGTAATTATAAATCCACGCCATAGAAGACGTAATTATAAATCCACTCCATATAAGACGTAATTATAAATCCACGCCATAGAAGACGTAATTATAAATCCACTCCATATAAGACGTAATTATAAATCCACGCCATAGAAGACGTAATTATAAATCCACTCCATATAAGACGTAATTATAAATCCACGCCATAGAAGACGTAATTATAAATCCACGCCATAGAAGTCGTAATTATAAATCCACTCCATATAAGACGTAATTATAAATTCACGCCATAGAAGACGTAATTATAAATCCACTCCATATAAGACGTAATTATAAATCCACGCCATAGAAGTCGTAATTATAAATCCACTCCATATAAGACGTAATTATAAATCCACTCCATATAAGACGTAATTATAAATCCACTCCATATAAGACGTAATTATAAATCCACGCCATAGAAGACGTAATTATAAATCCACGCCATAGAAGACGTAATTATAAATCCACGCCATAGAAGACGTAATTATAAATCCACGCCATATAAGACGTAATTATAAATCCACGCCATAGAAGACGTAATTATAAATCCACGCCATAGAAGACGTAATTATAAATCCACGCCATAGAAGACGTAATTATAAATCCACGCCATAGAAGACGTAATTATAAATCCACGCCATAGAAGACGTAATTATAAATCCACTCCATATAAGACGTAATTATAAATCCACGCCATAGAAGACGTAATTATAAATCCACGCCATAGAAGACGTAATTATAAATCCACGCCATAGAAGACGTAATTATAAATCCACGCCATAGAAGACGTAATTATAAATCCACGCCATAGAAGACGTAATTATAAATCCACGCCATAGAAGACGTAATTATAAATCCACGCCATAGAAGACGTAATTATAAATCCACGCCATAAAAGACGTAATTATAAATCCACGCCATAGAAGACGTAATTATAAATCCACGCCATAGAAGACGTAATTATAAATCATCACTCCTTGATCAAACTACGCGGTGTGTTTCTAATTAACTGACACTTTTCAAATGCATCTGTAGCTCTATCTAACAACCGGAATCAAGCATCAAACTTGATAAAAGAACTAATAACATTGGTTTTTTTGATTCCGCGAAAAAAATAATAGTCCTAAAAATCACCGGTGGGGAATGTAGCGCTGTGACATGTAGAAAAAAATACAAAAAGCAGACAAATGAATAAAGAAGACGAAATTGAAGTGAAACGTCACTATATACGATCTTGACTACCTCAAAAGACAACACATCACGGACTGTGAAGAAGATTCCTTGTAACAAGTTACGTTCGGCTGAAGATAATGATGTTCATTCGATGAAAAGTGTTGTCCACAAGAACGGTGGTCACGTTAGAAGAAATGGGGTTTGATGTTCTTTTCCAGGGAAGTGATAGCCTTAATTAAAGCGTCATGTTTCAATGCAATTTCGTTTTTTCTATTCTTTTGTCTGTTTTTTTCCACTGCGCTAAAATAATATAGAAACTGGAACGAGGCTGAAGTGTGCGCGACCATTTAACACCGTTTTGTACCAAGGTAGAAAAAATAGTCCTTTTGCGTAAATTTAAAAACACATTTCTGGCTTTGAAAAATACAATAAATGTTTTGACATACTTACTTTCTTATTTACAAGAAAAGATAAGACAAAAATATTTATTAATTAATTAATCAAATACTCAAGACAGACGTAACACGACTAACTGTGCAATAACCAATGTAGAATGTTTTCTCAATGTATCTTCCGAATAGTATGCATCTGTGTGGTACGGTAAAGTACATTGTCGTTCAATGGTAGTCCTCATTCCAGTGTTTACATTATTTGAGCTCAGTGTTTTTTTCTAATTTTTTAATTTGACACAGCGCCATATTTCCCCTATTGGTGATTTTTGAAACTATATTTTTGTTTGCGGAATCAAAACTCCCATTAGTTCCTCTACCTAGGTTAATGCTGCTCTGATTGTTATATCGTGCTACAGATGCATGGGAAAAGTATCGGTTTAATTAGAAATTCCCTTTATATCACTTCAGTCACATGTGTATGATTTCTCCTTCAAGTATTTTGAATTTTAAATTTAACTAATCATTATTTGTAATAAACTTTAACTTATCAAAAAGTACAGAAATGCTCTTTCGCCATTTTGTTGCTATATGAAATATTGATAATTTTCCAGTACCCCCTAGGTTGATAATAGGAAAATATATTTTATAAATAAAACGAACGTTTTATTTAAGATCGATAAATACCTTTCGAAGTTTTTTATATGGATTAATCAAAGATACAATAATATTACAACAGATTAAAGACATAATATTTAAAATAAAACTATATAAATCATAGTTCCAATGTTTCATAGTGATGTTACGTCATTGTATGACAAAATGATGAAAATTTATATTAATACAAACAATAAATACATTAAAAATTTTACTAAATCAAAGTAAAATTGTGGTTTAATTAAATAACTGATTGATTAATAACTAACACAAGAGCTGCGTTTCAAAAACTATGAATAAATATTTTATAATATTGAAAAAATATTATGTTTTAATGCACTAAAAAGATAATACTTTTTGAAGAATTAAAACTTTCTGGTAATATATTACAACGTTGTTACGTATGACAGTTCCGTTGAAAGTAACAGAAAACTGCTTTTGAATCTTAAAAATAAACTTTGAAAACTAACTCAAATGTATAAATATTTACCCTAAAATGCACATATAGATGTTGAATAGTATCAAGTATAAAAGTTTCATACTTCTTTGCCCAAAGGAAGTTAGTGTTTTATACTAACTAATACTTAGTTTTATTATTATTGCTTTAATTTACGAAATATAAATGTTTGCTATTGGTATTAAAAGCTCTTTGATAATCTGTATTTAGTTGTAAATAAATAAATTAAGCTTACAGAAAACAATTTACTTTACAAAAAAAAAATTTAATCTCTTAACGTTTAATTGCCTCCCAGGAAAAATCTTTCAACTATCAATAAATCAATAACAAGCTTCGGCATTAGTGAACCCAAAACAAGGGCAAATAACTTCATTTCCATCAAAAATTCATTTAATGCCACTTCTAGTTAAATGTTAATTAGCTCCTTAATCAAGAAGGATATTTTTGCTTAACTTCTGTGCTGGTTTAATAAAGTTTGTATATTTATCATAAGCATTTGATCTAAGTAACACAATATTTTTTTTACTTCTATTACTTTAATTTCTTACATTTTTAAAATTGTGGAAATAAATATTCAAAGCAGAAGAAAATTGAATATTTTAATTTATTTTATTTGAATATTGTTTGGTATATTTCATCTAAATTAAATTATAATAGCATGCCCAAAAGCAAGAATTCTCGCATAAACAACACCCCCACCCCTTTTAAATTATTATTAGCAAAAAGTTTAACAATTCTTCTCATAGGTGGCAGCACTACCAACGGCTCGTTTAAAAAATGCTTTAAAATGAATTATTTTGAAACTCATGTTAAAAAACCGTTAATAATCCTGAAACAAAAGGACGATTCATCAATGTTCCGGGAAATTTCTTTTTTTTAATACCTCACACGTTAAAATTCGTCGCATGTAAGACCCGAAAAACGGATCTTTACTACTGAAATAATATATATGATGCTCAACTGATTTAAATAAAAAAGAAAATACAGTTATAAATAAAATACTATTTAATTTTTTCGTAAAAAATCATTTTATTTTTGGCGAAGTTTAATTTCATTCAACTAATAGGCAATTTTTTTAGTATAAAAATATAGTTTCGTTGACATTTGTATAGCCATTTACAACATACGTTTTAATCATTTACTTCTTACTAAAATGTGCCGAACTAAATATTATTTCAGTGTATTTCTTGGCATATACGTCAAACGTCAAGTGTTATGCTAATATTAAAATAAAGTTTTTCTGATTACTTAAACTGTAAATTGAATTTTAAAAAATGTGTAGGTTTGCGTTTAAAATGTGTGATATTCAAATTTTGAAATTTTAAAAAATTTCGTTTCTGTTTTTGTAACTTTTGAATTTTTCATAAATCATCAGTTTTTAAAGTATTTAATTAAAATCGTTTTGTTTTTAAAATAGTTAGATCTTAAAATGTAAATTTTACATGCATTCTTATATCAAATTAAAACTTTTTCTAATTTAAAATGATTTTTTTAATTAATGTTTGCGTTTGAAATACTTCTCTTAAAAATAATTTTAATATTAAGAAAATTAACTTTGAAGAACTTAATTTCTAAAGTAATTAAATTGCATTTTCCAATAAATAGTTTTGTGACTATTTAACGCAGTTAAAATGAAAAATTTGCATTGTTTTGTAATGAAAGCCAGCTTTTAATTAAAGTTATAAATTGTTCTTTTAAATGCAATCAAATTGTTTGAATATCCTTTTTAACTTAGCGTGGATCAGGTATTCGATGAATTTAATTACACTTAATAGGCTGTTAAATAACGTTTCTGCATTTCAACCAAATGCTAAATAAATTAATTACTGCAGAATTTAAATACAACTTTTAATAAATTAAAATTCGTCGTTATTACCCTTTAAATACTTTTATAAGTTTTTATTATTAATCGTTTATATTTTTATCCCAAAGTATCAAGCCTAACATCTTGCAACAATTTATAATAAACAGAAATGTCATTTTTAAAGTGAACTCGAAAAATGCAGTTAGTTTAATGTCATTTGAAAGACGTCATTTGATAGAACTCATAATGTTTCAGTTTTAAATATTCTTTCTATGGAACTATAAAAGATCTTTTGCTTAAATTCCAACCGAAAAGATACTTAATTGAAGTGGCTGCTGCCAAAACTGCGAATATACAGAAATGATTGAAATTAAATAAGTAAAAATCATTTAAGGATTTATATTTACAAATTAATACCTAATGAGAATAAAATATTTAAGGGTACAGTGGATTTTTAAAATAGCGATAATTCATCAAAATTATGATTAGTTTATTTTTTACTATAAATAACACTGTCGTTTATATTTATAAGCACTACTATACAAATGTCCCATCTAATGTATATGTAACCTATATTTTTTGTAAAAAAAAGTTTTAAGTAATACCTCTTTCACAAAAATGCATTTACCTCATCTTGTTAAATTTGAACACAGGTAATATTTCGAAATGTTCCATGCTCAAAATTTTTTTTGGTTAGAATCTTGAAACTTTTTTAAATGCTCTACATATTTGTTGAAAATGATTTTTGCATGTTTCTTATATTAATTTTAATAATAATTTTTATATTATGAATATTGTTTGGAAATATCCGTTTTTTTCTACATATTTTAAAAGAAATCTATATAAGTTCAATTTTTTAAAAGAAATACTTTTTCATTGTTTTGCACAAGCAAAACTTTTGCTAGGTATGTAATGCGTTGTCATTAATGCTAAAACAAATGTTATTTTTAAAAAAAATGCTTATGGGGCATTTAAATAAATAGACTTATATGTTTTTTTTAATTAAATTATTTTATTATTTTCAAACAAAAATTTTGTTTCCATATTGAATGAAAATTATAAATACAGAGTGGCGCAAAATGAACGTTATGGTTTAAATGCTTTATGACTATTTTATTTTTGAACAAATTGTTAACATTATTTTGTCAAAATACAGCATATGAATGGAGAATATTGTTAACTTAAACGTGAAAAAGTACGTCTCGCAGGTGTCGCCCATTTTCCACTTCGCAAAGTCGTGCTCTTCCAACACATGTTGCATAACTTTTCGCAAAATTTCAGGGTTATGGCACGGATTTCATTGCGAATATTGTTTTTCAGTTATTGGTCCCTTACTGAACATTGTTGCTGAAAATTTGTAACCAGGCGATTTATTGTTGGCACTGAGGGTCCAGTCCGCACATTAAAATATCGACGATATGCACGCTGCGTCAGAATAACTGTGTTTCCGTTAGAAAAATAAAATTCAATTATTTTGTTCGTTGTTCTATTGTGTACTGTTCCATTTTAAATTCCCCAAGCCTTCTTTACACAATTCTGAAGCAAAAGAGAAAATGCAATATTAAATAAAAAAAGTTATAAAGCATATAAACCATAACGTTCATTTTGCAACATCCTGTACATGGTAAAACTTTCAAAGTGTTACCTGGAAAACTAAAAAACAAGTGTTTTTGATAATCCATTGTAAGCTTTAAAACAAATCTTAAAAACCCAACATAATGAACATAAAAAAGAAGGAATAACTTATGCAAAAACGATACATATATCTTACTGAAAGATTTTATGGTAAAATATAACAATTCTAAAATTTTCTAAGAATTTTTTAAAAGCTGGTACTTAAATTCGGCAAACATTCCAAGTGAGTAACATTGTCAGCGTTAATTTTGTACAATTACTTAATTGTACTTAGTACTTTATTAAAATCCCATTAACTTATTGGTTATTGTTTTTTTTACGTTTTAGGTCTTTCACTTTTCGAATCATACACAGATGTTTAGAATCATAAACAGAACAGTTTCTTTTGGATATTATACTATATGGGCTGCCACCGGAATAGTTCTTCTAAATATCGTTTGCACCTAAAGGCCTCATGAGGAGGGAACTTTATCTACTTTTAAGTAAGTATATCTATTAACATTTATCTTTTCCTGTGGTCAAATATGGCCGCATTTGTTAAAAAATATTATCAACGTACGCTAAAGTAAAGAAAACCTTCACATGTCCGCTTGCTTAAGTTCAATTATCAATACATACACTTGAATAAAGAAGTACTTAAAAATGTGTACCTGAACATACTCATTTTTCTTTTAGTACAATTGCATCGTAAATGAGCAGATGATGAACTCAAATTTAAGTAATCGAACTTTCTCAAAAATGAACAGTGTGCTAATATTGCTAATCCCAGAGTCTGTTCAAGCCATCTTAACAAAGCGACCTGACAAATTTAAAATAGTTGTTCAGAAAATCACTTTTCACATTACTTGATGTCGATTGCTTAAATGCAAACTGTGTTATTACATCTCAATTATCTTACTTCCCATTCTTTTAGCAAACCTTTTTTTAAAAAATTCTGTTTATAACTTCTTCATGTCTGCCTGGTACAACGGACAAGTTAGATACCCGGTAAGTATTGGTTGTAATTGTTGATATTTATTGAAAAGTGATTTATGAAGGCAGCCTATGTAGGCAAGCAACTGCTCTTTTTACTCATTGTACTCATTTTTGTGTGCATGTCTTTTTCAAAATGAAACTTATGTATTCGGAGCTAGGATAAGCATCAAACGTACTCAAAAATTAGTACAATTAATATATTTTGAATATCTATTTGTAACAGTGTAATCGAATAAAAATTCATAAGCCATGAAGAATGGGGAAGAGACAGGAAGTTGGGGGTCAGAAAATGTCTCTAGTTTGGTATAATATAATTTTAAAATATAAAAGGTTCTAAAATGAATTATTTTGTTACTTTTGAAACTTCCAAAGATCTAACCCTAAATATATTTTAAAGTTTTTAAAAAATCATACACAGAAATCGTAAATTAAAATAAACAATGACGATTGAATCGAGAGATTGGAAAAGGTAATATATTTCATAAACATATTCCCTTTTCATATCTTCCAATTCAATGAAATTAGAATGTAATCACGTTTAAAATTTTTTTTTTAATAAAATAAAAGAAGTTAAAAATTATTTTGTTTACATGTTTTTAGTTAAGTACTATTTTTAAAATATAATTTTTATCGTAATTGAGGAGAGTACATGCAAATACCAAACATCTCAAAAAATATTAAAAAAATTAAATAAGTATCGAATTTTATATTTAAAAAAGGTTATTTCTATACGTTTTAGGAAAAATATTTAATATTTCCCAAATTATCCCTTTCATTTTAAAACTTAAAAATCCGGAGGTTCAATGAAATGCACACTTCTACCAAGCGGTTTTGCGGTTTTCCTCGGTTTGCAAATTTATGACATGTTTGTTTTTGCATGCACGTTCCAGAATTCTGTTTTGTTATTAGAAGCTAAGTTATTTGTAAATGTAACTTTAAGAATTACTAATTTAATTAACTAAAGTCAGAAACTATAAAAAAAAAGTTCATACATTCAAAAAAAAAATCTTTAAAAAAAATTCTAAAATTCCTAATTACTAAAAGAAAAAAAATATTTGAAAATATTTTTTAGAAAAAAAGGCAATTATTTGAACGCATATATATAATATTCTTAATTCTAGCTTATAAACCAAATAAAAAATATTCCTTATATACCCAAATTAATGTAAGTTTTTCCAGTTATTTTTTTATGGCTATAGTAAAAAAAAATTAAATATCAATATATGTCTACTTCAACTAATTAGTACTTAAATTATAAAAAAAAATTATATAAATCATCATATTAAAAATGTAATGCAAAGGTTCCTTTACATATCAAGTAATGCAGATTTATCGCTCATAGTTTCAAAGTCAAACATCATCGAGACCACCATAAATTTTCAAATAAAAAAAACTAATCCTCTGAAGACATACATCAAAAAGTATTATTGCGAATCTGACAAATTACTCTTATGTTTAACATTTCACATGGAATTCTTCATTCAGCCTTATCCTGTCAACACACGAATAAAAAACGGTCATGAAGTTTGAACAACAGAAAGTGAAATTAACGATGAAAAATGTTGATTTAGAGTGAATATAATTGTAGTTGCAAGACATAAGGAAATTTTTATCAAGAATAATGATGTAATGAGAATATTTTTCTAAATGCTTCTTACTGGTTTCAGTGCTACTTAGAGACTTTAAAATTTCGCATTGCATCTTATCATAAATAATTCTGAACCACTCTGAGAATTTTATGTAACTTTGAATACGGTTTCCAAACACCAATAGGCACATGTGTAAGTACAGAATGCAATAGAATTATATTTTTTTGTATTTAACATGTTTATTTTAAATAAAAGACTCACTTTAACTACAAAACGTGGTCATAAAAATTAAAAAATATTTAAAATTTACTAATAAGATAACAATATTTATTAATCAAGTACAATAATGTTATATCCTTTATTATCAAATATAAAAACTCAATTTATTAAAAACTAATATTAAAGGTATTAATATAGCATCTTATAAATATGTAGCAATTAATTTATTCATATTACAAATTTGTTTGGAAATTGTTTATGTATATAGTATTTGTTTATTTGCTATATAATGATAATATTTCACAAGAACTCACCACAATTACAAATGGTTACACATCTAATATTATTGATATAGACGTCCGTATATATGTTATATATTTTATGGGTATAGATGTTCGTTTATATATTTTAATTAAAAATAATGTGACAATAGTACCGTAAATACGGGTTATTTTGTCCCACCCACAGGCGAATTTTAGATTTCTATGAACAGTGAGATTGCAATACTATTACTGCTGCCTGTCTTGAATCGCCGGTTACTATGCAAATCTAAAGCAATCAGTTGGTAGCACCCATGGTTCAGTCCTCTTTTCTTTTGGAACAAAGTAATACTTCAGGGCCAAAGTAACTCGTATTTACAGTAATGAAACAATTTCCATTAGTTTTTAATTAAATGTTATTTTATGTAATTAAATTAGCGCATAAAAATATTTTTGTTTTCCCAAATGAGCAGACTATTCAACTCAAAGATTGTTAAAATTCGATATGTCTATCGTTCGTCATTTTTATATGTATTAATTTAAAACCCCTCAAAAATTACACTCAGAATTAGGGAAAAAAATATGTTAGGTTACTTTAAATATATACTAGGTTACTTTAAATATATACTAGGTTACTTATAAATATTTAAGTTAGCTCACTTTTGTTTCCTTTGTCAAATATTACATCACTTAATTTTAAATAATAAGAAGGAAAAAATTACGTTCGGTTCTTTTGGATTCAAAGTGATGATACAATTGAATTACTTGGTGTTGTTTGTAAAATAAACTTTTTCAGAAATTTCTTAGATTAACTAAATTAATAACTTATACCATAATAGTTCTTAGACTGACCAAAGTGATTAGATTAACAACACATTCTACTTGTTTACGTAATGTATCCGAATATTTTTATTATACAGCTTAACGAATTATGATTATTTGTTTTTGCGATATTAAAGATTATTTTATTTTTACACTGAGCAGGTAAGTATAAATTTTCACTAAAACACAATTTATTTAAGATGGTGGTAATTTAAAAAAAATTAAAACTAGATCAATTCTATTTGTTTTGTTTTCTTTTAAGTCTGGTTTGATAAAATGTCTTGCTCTCTTGATTATTCCTATTAAGTTCCATACAATGAAAACTTATTATACGGATTTTTTTATTATTAGTAGTATATTGATATATAATATATGTAGCGATTATCAATCTGAGATTCTTAAACTGTTAAAAACAGATACTCAAAAATAATAAAAATGTACTCATTTTTATTACATTCTATGCTTATTATACTTCTGAATACATAAGTTTCATTTTTGAAAAAGATATGTTCTCAGAAATTAGTACAATGAGTAAAAATGAATAAAAAGAGCAGTAGCTTACCTACATAGGCTGCCTTCATAAATCACTTTCGATAAACATTGACAATTACAACCAAGACTTACCAGGAATCAAGCCCAGATCCCCAGGCACTTATCCGTTGAACTACCAGGAGGACATGAATTAGTTATAAACATAAGAAATGTTAAAAAAGTGTGCCAAAATAATGCGAGTAAGATAATTGAATTGTAATAACTCAGTTTCCATTTAAGCAATCGACATAAAATTATGCTTAAAACCATCTTATGAACAACTATTTTAAGTTTATCAGATCGCTTGGTTAAGATGGCTTGAACATACGCTGATATTAGCAATATTAAATCACAATGCCCATTTTTTAGAAAGTACTGTTGCTTAAATTTGAATACGTCATCGCTCATTTGGGATACAATTATACTCAAAGAAAAACGAGTATGTCCAGGAACTCATTTTTAAGTACCTTTTTTTTTACAGTATAATGCTGTTAAAAAATAACTTTTTATGTATTTTCACGTGTCTGCTATATATAGAGAGATATTCGATTGAAACGTTTAAATCCCAGTCAAAAAGAAGAAGAAGAAAAAAAGTTACTGCAATGATAAAGAAGAAATCTAATCGAGTTAAATTCAGCGTTCTCCTTAATTCAATCAAGTTTAGGATTTCAGAACTTCTGCAATTGTTAAGCTCATAGAAGTTTCTGTCCAATAGAAAACCAGATGCTTCTATTTTATCGATAAAAGATTAAAGTATCAGATGGACGCCTAATGAATTTCCAAGTAGTTCGAGCGTTCCCTTTATATCTGAGATCTAAACTTTTCGCGCGAAAAACGATTACGCGATAGTTTCTGCAATTTGTGTTTCTATCTAAATATATTTCCAATCATTATAATTGCTTTTACAACTTTAAAACAAATTACGTTTACATTGTGTATCCGACTTTTAAGAATATGTAAGTATGAGTTCAAGTTTTAGCACAAATAACTTTGCAGGTTAGGATTTGTTTCATTTAAATGTTGTTATTTTTTCTAACTATGGAATGTGGTTTTAATGCTTTATGAGAAAGACTATTAGAATTAAAAACTAGTAATATGGCACGGCGTTGCTTGTGGTCAGTTTGAGAAATAAGATACGTGCGATGTTTTTAGTCAGTCGAATATCTTTATATACTGTGAAAAATAAATTTTCTCAACATCTTTGTGAAGTAATGTTTTTGTAAAAAATATTAAAGTGAATGCGTGTATTAAATCGGTATGGGGTACCTCGCCGCAAGAAATCGTAACCTAAAAAACGACACCTATCAAATACTTATAACAACTCGTTACTCGATACAGCCTATGAGGATAGTATAGTGTGGAGGAAAATGATACGTTTAAATCAGGTTGATTATTAACCAATCCCGACCTCTGACTTTTCCACCACGTGGCAATGTGCCCTTAGTTGCAGTGTCACTTTCGCCTTCTTAACACTATGAGAATAAATAACCTACCATAGTTTAGAGGAAAGTGAGACGCATCGACCGGGTCGATTTTTAACCCATTCTCTAATCTGACCTTTGTACTGCATGTCATATAAATTTGTGAGTAAATTACAAAATGACAATTCTTGTCAAAACTTAACTAATATACACTTTATGAGTTTAGTTAATATACTTATATCGATAAATTTCCGGTTAACCCTAAAATAATAAAATTCAAAATGGCGCAATAAATAATTAATTTAAAGACAAAACGTTCTCATTCGTACATTTAAAAATCTGTTTAATGGAAGTTTTTAACTGTTTATGCGTTGGATATAGATACTTTTGCAATTATAAAAAGAACAAAAAAACACAAATGAAAAATAAGCAACCACTTCTTTGAGAATGCTTTTTTTCGTTTGAAATCCATCATGATCATAGAACTATTATTGCGCTGTATAAAAAATCCGTTCAAGAGATATCAGTCACATTTTTAAAGGAAATTTATTCTTTTAACAATTTTTACACATCAACTTCCATCGACATTTTCAACGATAAAAACACTCTGTTGAAAAGAGATACGATGCTATATACAAGAACATTTCTTCATCACAAAATAGAATTGAAATCCGTTTGTATAATGGATATATAAAAATATAAGAATATTTCTATTCAATTAACTAATACAGTTAATTAAGTTATAAAAGAGTGATAACTCTTTTATGTTATTTAATATTAAGAATATATATATAATAGTTGTAGAATAGTCACATCTAAAATATAGTCTGGGAATATTTTTTTTCTTATAATGCCATTTTCTTGCGTGGTGTATTTTCAATATGTCAGTGTATTTTATATACTTATACGAAATCAAACTGCAGATATCTATAATACAAATGCTATCGTATTTATTATTGATTTCCACAAAAAAATTGTCTGCATCTATTTTCTGTAGTACCCAGTATCCCTTATAACAGTCTAAAAGTAAAATAGACCTGCGGTCGAAATCGTAAGTCATCCCTTATGAGTAAATAAATAATAATAATATATGTTAATAGATGTATAACTATTATAATAATAAAATAATAATAGATGTTTAGAAGTTTTTATAGACAGTAAAAGAAGATATTTCTACAAATAACCCAAACAAATTATATTAACCCTTGTTAACTTTCGGTTATTAATTTGTAAGTGTAATATTACTTTTCAGGTAAATATGCTTTATTTAGGCAGAATGATGAAAAATTATATGTTTTTCCTAATTAAATTCGTAAACATGGCATATATTTCAAAAAGAGTATTCAACGCGTGTTTAACAAGCTTAAAACAATTCCTTACATTCTCCACAGTCAATTTAAGAAGGTTCTTGGAATATTAAACTACTTTTCATGTTTTCTTGTTCCTCATTTAATTATATTAAGCATCAATCATAACCTAGGATCTGACTTTGACAGATTTACAATATGTTTAATAGCATATGTCATGTTCGTGTGTACGCATGTGTGTCATTAATTTATAAAATCTAGCTTTCTTTCAGTAATTTGATTTAAAATTTGTGTAAAGCTATCACGAACTTTTTTAATAGGTCCCATTCCCAGTCTTTTTTATCTGTAGACCATTAAATAACCTAAATTATTTTTAAATATATACAAGAAACCAATTTTTAATATGAATAGCTTTTAACGTTTTGTGTAAGATATTATCTGAACTGCTCGGGGCCATACAGAGATACACAGAAAACTTCTTTAAAATTGCGATATTGTAGTTAATGCTGGGTGGTGCAAAATTAACGTTATAGTTTAAATGCTTTATAACTTTTTTATTTTTGAATAAATTGTTAACATTATTTTGTCAAAATACAGCATATAAATGGAGAATATTGTTAACTTAAACATGAAAAAGTACGTCTCGAAGGTGTCGCCCATTTTCCGCTTCACAAAGTCGTGCTCTTTTCAACACATGTTGCATGACTTTTCGCAAAATTTCAGGGGTTATGGCAAGGATTTCATTGCGAATATTGTTTTTCAGTTATTGGTTCCTTACTGAACCATTTTGCGGAAAATTTGCAACTAGACGATCTATTGTTGGCACTGGGGGTCCAGTCCGCAGATTAAAATATCGACGATATGCACGCTGCATCAGAATAACTGAGTTTCAGTTCACCACAAAATAAAATTCAATGATCTTTGTTCGTTGTTGTATTGTGTACTGTTCCATTTCAAATTCCCCAAGCCTTCTTTACACAATTCTGAAGCAAAAGAATAAATGCAATATTAAATAAAAAAAGTTATAAAGCATATAAACCATAACGTTCATTTTGCACCACCCTGTAATAGAATCACACTTCCTTTTAAAAGTTCTTCTGCTACACGTATAATGGACAATTTTATTTCTCAGTAAACATTTTACAGTACAAGAATATGTGATATTCAATTAAGATATCAGTAATTTGTCCCGAAGATGCACAAGCAAGTATGAATAGGAACAATTTAAATTTTTAAGTTATATTTTAGTTTTCTTTATGTTACCATGTTTTATTGTATAATGCTACTTATATTTGATTTATCATGTAACATATTAGACTATAAAATTTTGTTCTTAAACTTAATCAAGTTCAGTTAGGTTCTAAGTTTAATAGTATCTTTTAGACATTTTAGAAATACAGTACATTCAATGACTATTTTCAAGTACGTTCATGTACTCATTTTTAAGCGCTTTTTATACAGTGTAATGATAATAAAAAGAAAGGAAAAACATAAATACAACAGTATAAAACCTTAACTTTATAAATACAAGGTAATTTCTTTTAAGAACTACATACAATTTTTTTTTTTAATTTTTCAAATCACTAGTATGAAAAATTATGCAAAGCAGTTATTAAAAAATTTAAAACTTTCAAGTTTTATTTTAATTTTTTCTGAACTGCATAATTATATATTTTGCAAATAAATATTTAATAAGTTGCTGTTTACTAGTTACAAAGCTGTATTCTAAATTCTTCTACATTACTTGGTTACAAAACTCTACTATTTTAGGCAATGCTTATACTCAATATAGCAAACAAAAGAAAGTCACCCAAATCGATGCATGCATTCAAAAGTTCTGATAGTAACAATTTAGTATAATATGTCGATTTCGTAACTATTTCCGATGATAAATGAACCCTAAATCCTAAAAAGAATTAATTGATCACTGACATTGTACAATGATTAATGGTTTCTCAATCATCTTCTTTTTTAACTTAGAGAGATAAAACTAAACTTTATAACAATTTAAAAGCTTAAAGGCCAAATTTTGAATCTCTTTTCCATTGAAACTCTAATCAGAATAACAAAAAAGAGTTTCTCAACGTATTTCAATTGAAACTCTGAGAAAGAGTAAATTAAATATTAAATGAGCTTAGAGCTTACTCTAACTGAGTTACAAAAGTTCAATATTCTGAAAAAATGAAATATCCCTTTGAACATAAAATTGTTTATATATTTTTTAATTAGAAATTGAAGAAGAAGTAATTAGATGTAAGTAAAGAAAGTAAATACAGATATCTTATTTCTACCATAATATTAAAGAACATCAAATATATTATTCTTTCCTAATGGGAAAATCAATGATAACTGAATTTATGGCCATAAAGAGGAAGAATTGGGAAGCCAATAAAGAAGTTTAACAAAAATTGATATACTCTTAAAAGAAACAAAAATTCTAACCAAGTTGTTATTAATTAATATAAGTTAACGGGTAAAATAAAAAAAAAATTGTTTCATATATTAGAAAGTTAGATTGAAATTCAAAAAGTTGTATTCTATTGGATAACTGATAAACTTATCAATTATTACTATATATATATATATATATATATATATATATATATATATATATATATATATATATATATATATATATATATATATATATATATATATATATACTATATATATATATATATATATATATATATATATATATATATATATATATATATATATATATATATATATATATATATATATATATATATATATATAATATATATATATATATATATATATATATACTATATATATATATATATATATATATATATATATATATATATATATATATATATATACTATATATATATATATATATATATATATATATATATATATATAGTATATATATATATATATATATATATATATATATATATATATATATATGTATATATATATATATATATATATATATATATATATATATATGTATATGTATATATATATATATATATATATATATATATATATATATATGTATATATATATATATATGTATATATATATATATATATATATATATATATATATATATATATATATATATATATATATATATATATATGTATATACATATATATATATATATATATATATATATATATATATAGTATATATATATATATATATATATATATATATATATATATATATATATATATATATATATATATATATATATATATATATATATATATATAGTATATATATATATATATATATATATATATATATATATATATATATATATATATATATAGTATATATATATATATATATATATATATATATATATATATATATATATATATATATATATATATATATATATATATATATATATATATATATATATATATATATATATATATATATATATATATATATATATATATATATATATATATATATATATATATATATATATATATATATATATACTATATATATATATATATATATATATATATATATATATATATGTATATACATATATATATATATATATATATATATATATATATATATATATACTATATATATATATATATATATATATATATATATATATATATATATATATATATATTAACGGATGGTCTCAGTTTAGTGTAGTTAGAATATAATGGGTACAACTTCTATTTACTTACTATAAACATAATTTAATATATAAAATTAAAGGAAAAAATACTTTAGAAAAATGTTTTGTTCAATAACATAAATTGAAAACAATTTAAATAATAAAACTAAATTCAGTTTTCTTTAATGATGATAATTGACGAATAAACCGCATTATAAAGCAATTTCACGAATTCCATTCATGCAGAAATCCTAAAAAAAATTTCACTTACTGAATTGGTGCATGAAACACTGGTTTTTTTATTAATAGTTATACCAAGTAAAAATACACAAATAATTAAAGAATAAAACCAAATTGAAACAAGTTAGGAGAAAATTTTAAACTGATAATTTTTAAATCCAAAAATAGAATAAGAATAGAGATACGCCAAGTAAAAAATACACAAACAGTCAAAACCAAAAAATAAACTAAAAAAATACATTAAAAATTAAAACCAAATTGAAACAAGTTAGGAGAAAATTTTAAACTGATAATTTTTAAATCCAAAAATAGAATAAGAATAGAGATACGCCAAGTAAAAAATACACAAATAGTCAAAACCAAAAAATAAACTAAAAAAATACATTAAAAATTAAAACCAAATTGAAACAAGTTAGGAGAAAATTTTAAACTGATAATTTTTAAATCCAAAAATAGAATAAGAATAGATATACGCCAAGTAAAAAATACACAAATAGTCAAAACCAAAAAATAAACTAAAAAAATACATTAAAAATTAAAACCAAATTAAAACAAGTTAGGAGAAAATTTTAAACTGATAATTTTTAAATCCAAAAATAGAATAAAAATATAGATACGCCAAGTAAAAAATACACAAATAGTTAAAACCAAAAAATAAATAAAAAAATTAATTTAAAAATAAAACCAAATTAAAAGAAGATAAGAGAAAATTTTAAACTAATAATTTTTAAATCCAATAAAAGAATAAAAAATGTCTTATACAATTTACAAAATAATGAAAAACTAACCTTATTACCAATTAAATCTTTAATTTATAGACTGAGTATTTATAATAAGTAACTAATATAAAATCAAATATAAATTATTTCTAGATGTTATGTTATTAATATATTATATTATTGATAGTTTATATTATTAGTATGATATGCTACAAATATCCTAATTGATATGTTGATAATATGTTACATTTAATAATATGTTATGTTGATATTACTAATATGTTATGCTGATATTATTAATAGTACCAGGGGACCGAGCCCAGCTCGCTTTCATATTTTATTACTTAATAATATTTCTAATGAATCGAATTAAATTCAAATGCTTTGAAATGTCCATATCAACGCTTAGACGTTTCATGATATTTTTTTATCGTCTAATAATGTATCTTTATCGAAATATCTTTAAGTTCTTAGAAATATGCTCATGCAACTGGTTATACGTGTCAAGGTTGAAATGTTACCGTATTAATTCTACAAAAGTAACTTAAATTAATATTATTAGCTATTCTGAGCGACTAATACAACCATTCGCACAATTGTAGTACACACTTTTCGTTTGCATGATCAAACGTGACAACATTCTTGGTTTTCAGTAACCATTTGTAATGATGTTTGCTTCAGTCTAACTCTGGAGTAACTGAATGGACTTTTAAATACTATGCAAAGTAGTTTTGTTATTAAGAAGATTATGATAATGGAGATCAAATTATTTTTTGCTACTGCAAAATTATTTCGGCAATTTTTTTTCTTCAACCAGCATACACAAATAATAAGGAACGAACAACGTTTTATATTATTATTAAACGTTTAATTAATAATAAAGATTTTTACTCATTTCGAATAATTTTATGTGTAATTAGGCTATAATCGTAGTGACGAAAACAAAGTTTTATATTTAATTCAGTGGAAAATAATATAATTTGAACCAAGTGGCTATTCATTATAACGGCTTTGAAAATCAACCGTCTTTAAAATTAAACATTTTCTATAATCTAAATATAAGAATTTTTATTATATAATAGTAGTTACGATTAAACTAATATTAATCTCTTTTTTTTTAAACATATTTTTTTTAATGATGAGGACTGCCGTTCTCGGCTTTTTAATACACATATATTATTTTATTTAGCCTAATGTTTGAAAATCACACATGTTGAATTTTGCGACAGTTAGGAATATTTCATAATTTTGTTCCTAAGAAAAGGTTACATACAGAATATAAAATATGAGTAGGTAGCTTGCAGTCTGGGTCTTGATAAAAATATAGTTACTTTGAATAAATTTCTATTAACAAAATACTTATTTGAAGTAACATGATAAAAATAATTAAAAACACATTTACGGTAAATGTAAATTTTTTTTTAAAAAAGGGTTTTTAAATTTACTGAAATTAATTTCCCTGTGTGTATGTGAAAAAAATTTTTCAAGCGATTAAATTACTATGTGCGTTTCCATTAGAAACTCTTTTCCCTTTGTTATATTGTATAAAGTCTAGTTACTCATCTAATTATCTGCTTGAAACTAAACATATCCACGTAATACGAGAACATTATTCTGTATTTTGTTATTACTTTCTAATGCAATTTAATATCGACAATAATTTCATATCTAATTAAGCATGTGCAAGGTTATTTCGGACAAACCTTTAAATACAGAAGAAACTTATTTGAAGTAACAAAATAAATAAATTTCAAAACACGTTTATAGTAAATGATGTAAAATTTATATTTATAAATAATTTAAAATTTGTTAATGAAAATTTTAAACTCCTTTGCCGTTGTTCTATTGTAAAAGCTCATTACTCATTTTCAATCCCTCTCTAAACTAAACTTACTTACGTAATTCGTGAAACAGTTCATTTTTAAATTGTACAAAATGTCATAGGAATGTTGCTTTTACATTCAGAACTTTATATGACAACTTTACTGGTATCAGTTTTCCAGAAAAAAAATATAATTTGAAACGTTTTTATTAATTATTTACTCATTAGAATGTGGAATTAATACCAAACCATTTTTACAGACACTATGCGTGACATGGTCTCGAGATTAAAATTTTGACGGAATAATAAAAACGCATGGTTGATTAGCCTCTGTGATTGGTGCATAACAAACCACGTGGTTACCATCAACCAATAAAAATGCGCGTGAAATCACTTATACCTTGAAATGACGTCATGTAATTTCCACACAAACCAGTGCAAAGTGTCCATGGTAAACAAATGAGAATTTTTGGAAACACTTCCTTTTTTCACAATTTTCAAAACATATCTTGAAAACTGGAAAACTCGGAATTTTTCTCTGTTTCTTGTTCAATACTATGAGAAATAAGTGTATTTACGAACAATTGGTAAAATAAAAGCTATAAATAATAGAACAAAATAGTTTTTTAAATGTATAACATTATATTTTTACCCTTATAAATATTGATAAAAATTAATTTAATAAAACTTATTTTAATTAATTGCATTAGCATATAAATTCTAAAATAAATATTTATAAACAATAGCTAAAATAAAACTTATGAAATAAAAATGTATAACAAAGTTTAATTTTAAATGTAAATAAATGTATATTTTATAAACAACACGTAACATTAATTTAATAAAACTTATGAAATAAAAATGTATAACAAAGTTTAATTTTAAATGTAAATAAATGTATATTTTATAAACAACACGTAACATTAATTTAATAAAACTTATGAAATAAAAATGTATAACAAAGTTTAATTTTAAATGTAAATAAATGTATATTTTATAAACAACACGTAACATTAATTTAATAAAACCTTATTCAATTGATTTCATTGGAATATAAATACTTAACAAAACAAACGAAATTCTTCTAATTTTTGTTTTGAAAATTCCATGTTCTATTTACGGAAATACATAATCCATTTTACATTTAATAAAAAAATCTACTTGTTTTTCAAAACGAAATTTTTTTATATGGAATTTAAAAAAAACTTTCTCTAGTGAATACCACTTATGACGTCACGTGCAAAAAACAATAAAAAATCGCAGAATTAAAATGGTTCAAACTTTGATTATTTTAAATGCAAACGATTTTGTCCAAGTTCTTTTTAAATATTTATTAGAAAACTTATAGCATTTAGTAGACGAAATAGTCACGTGATTAGAATGTGTATTTTGTTTATTTAAAAACGAAAACGATTTTTAAATTTTAATTTTAATTTACTGATATTTAATTTACTGATCGTTTATTTATGAGAAAAAAAATACTTTATTTTAGAATAAAAACTATAATGAAAATATAGCATAAAAATATTTTACACGTTTTAAATTAAAATAACATATGACGAATTAAATAACATTTAACTGCTATTGCCACATAATCTATTAACTCATTCGCGATGAATAATTTGCATTGGAAAGAATGAAATCAAACTTTTAATCTACTTATTTCACCCTCTAAATGAAATTTTTCGAAGATGAAACCTATCCCAATCGAATTTTTACCCCGAAAATTGGTAATACATCAATTTTCGTGAAAATCGTTAGAGCGGATTTGGAGATTGTGCAAACAAACAAACGAACAAACATAGTGACATTGCTCGTTTAATAGTATTAGATAGATAGATAGATGTTATGTTTATATTACTAATATGTTATGTTTATATTACTAATATGTTATGTTTATATTACTAATATGTTATGTTTATATTACTAATAGGTTAAGTTGATATTGCTAATATGTTAAGTTACTAATATGCTACTACGTTATTAATATGCTGAATTGTTATGATACTAATGTGTTATGTTACTAAAAAGTTATGTTACTAATATGTTATGTTACTAATATGCTGAATTGTTATGTTACTAATATGTGTGAAATTATAAATTGTTATTATTGCAAAGAATAATTTAACAATAATAATCAAGATGATAAAAAACATCCCATCATAACCACCACAAAACTTAAAACGTTGTAGTTTAAACAAAATCATTAAACCCACAAAGTCGTTCTTGTTGTGCAACGCCTTACTCACAACTTTCCTTCACTGTATGCAAATATATGCTAGCTTCCCCAAAAACGTTTGCAAAAAAAAAGCCATAGCACACCTAAGAGCCAACCAAACAAAATCACTAGAATAAATCTCAAAAGGCCGGGCTCAGAATAAGCACACTAGTTGAAGCCATGGTTCTGCCAGGCCCCTGCTAAATAAACAAACAAAATGCCATTCCAAATGTCAAACAAAATGACACCATCACCGTCAAATTTAGGAAGCTGGAATACAGAGTCCTCTGGTGTAATGGAAGCTTTGGGAGGAATAGTCTGAGTGTTGCTTAAATTTCGAATTTAAATTGCAATCCTTAGAATCCCTGTTTCGGGTTTAGAGTTTATTCGTCATATTTAAAGAGATTTAGTTTATTCGATAAACGTGCTAAAATTTGGTAATTTAAATGTCTTCAGGTAATTTGGGGGTAAATTTAACTTTCAAGTGTAGTTTACATCAAGAAAATATCGTTAAGTTGTAATGGTTATTTTATGCCATATATATTGAGATTTACGGAATGTATGCCGAATTATTGTTCTGACATATGTGAATAAATTTAAATTATTTCTTAAATAAAAGGACGGAGGGATTTTATATTTCTTGTTTTTCGTTAAGTACTATAAACTTTCGTTTATTGAAAATTAATATGAAGATTTTATTGAAGCGAGTGACTAAGGTATTGCAGAAATAATTCGTATAAACAAGTAAAGAAAATGTATTTAAGTACTTTTTTCACAAAAGTTATCATATATAAAGTGTACATCCCTGAAATAATGAGAAATAACTAATGATTTGAACCCTACTTAAAATTCATCAATTCTAATTTTTATAAAATATGAATTTATGCCTGTAAAATGAAAAAAGTGCATATCTAATATTTTGTGTTTGTAACAAATTAACATTATTTATACTCTTTCTGTCCCCAATTACATTTTTCACATTCTGACTTTCTCATTTATTCCTTAAAAATAAAGTAATTTTTTTTTATCATGAAAGTTTACTATGGTAATAGTAATAGATAATATACATCGGAACAAAATCTATGTGTGTCAAAGAGAATATTTGTATTAAATAGGTAATTACATTTTATGTATAATTTATTATCTAATTCAAATTCCAAAATGCAAATAGCTATTAAAATCAAAATTATCTAATTTAAAGATTATGTGTTTTAAATATGCATTAGATGTAAAATTTTATATTCATTAATTATTAAAGTTTGCTTAAAATTTCCTCTACTTCACACATATAAATTTTATAATTACATTTTGATACTTTTAAGTTTTAGTTTCATTTAAGGATTGTATAATAAACTACATATAAAATAATCTAGCTCGTTCTAAATTACTCTATTCCCCCCCCCCAATGTAATTTCGGAAGTGTAACACCTTTTACCTGGTTCACCATACAACACATCTTCAACAAATGAGTTTGGCAAACAACTGGCTGATGCAACCAACAAGTAAAGCGATCCAACCAAACGATCAAATATTGAACTATTTCGGTGCAAAAGTAAGACAGCTCATGAAGCTGTACGTTTCTTGGACCGTATGAGACAACTGTAGAGCACCTTTTCCTTTATATATCTGTAGCCATTGCTTACAGCTGTTTGATTCTTGCACCAATCGATAGATGATTTTTTTCTTTATAAATATAAGTGAAATATATAAATCGGGGAAAAAGTGGAGCTGTCTGGTTCTTCTACCCACGTCTTCATATGTAATATTTCGTCTTTGTTCCAAGTGAAAATTAATTAGACTCCAGCTGTCCCCAATTGCATTCTAACTTTCCCATTCTTCATATTCTAACTTTACCAATTATTCCTAAAAAATAAAGTAATTTTTTTTATCATGGAAATTTATATGATAATAGTAATAAATAATAACATTGGAAATATAAGTGTATTAAACAGAATTTTATAAAAACATTTTATATCAAATTCAACAAAATTTATTATCTAATTCAAATTTAAAATAGCTACGAAAATCCAAGTTAGAGATTATTTGTTTTAAATTTGCATTAAAAGTAAAGTCTTCTATTCATTAATTATTAGAATTTGCTTAAGGATACAGTAGACTTCTAAAATAGCAAAAATCCATTAAAGTATGACTCTATTTTTATTAATTTAATAACTCAGTTATTTATATTTATAAATACAACTATATAAATGTCCCATCTACTGTGTATATAACTCTTATTTTTTGCAGAAAAGGTTTTAATTAATACTTTTTTCACAAAAATGCATTTTTCTTAACCTGTTAAATTTGAAAGCAGGTAATATTTCGAAATGCATTAGTTTTTTTGATAGAATCTTAACACTAATTTTAAATTCTCTACGTACGTATAGAAATTAATTTGACATGTTTCTTATATGAAAGTTGGTAATAATTTTTATATAATAAAACTTGTTTGAAAATATCTGTATTTTTCCAAATTCTTTAATGGAAATCTAAATAATTGAAATTTGTTTTAGTTGTTTTATGCATGCAATATATTAGTTAAGTATGTAATAAGGTGTCAACAATGTTACAATAAAATATATTTGCAAAACAAAATTACGCTTTGAACATTTAAATTTTTTTTTAACATTTTTTATACGTTTTTTTAATTAAATTAAAACTTTTTATTATTCTCAGATCAATTTTTTCCATGTTGAAATGATAAATACATGGTAAAAATTTCGGATAGTGTTAGTGGTGTTACTATTCTGATACCCCCAAATAACATAGAATGATTAATCAAACGTTTGCGTTGCAGTCGTGCCAGTGACCGCCTTGTGCCTGCACATCCACAGCTTCGAGGTCCCTTCTCTGCTGGTGCCAGGGGACTCGGCCTACCTGACCTGCCTCTTCGACCTGGGCGGGGAGAAGCTCTACTCCGTCAAGTGGTACAAGGACGACCAGGAGTTCTACAGGTTCTTCCCCTCACTCAGCCCCCAGTACATGGCATTCCACGCGCCCGGAATACATGTTGATGTAAGTTAACACGCTTAAGAAATACACCCTATAGGCCGTGACGTCGCTGTTTATAACACACAGAAGCATGGATTAGCTAGAACTTCCAAATTCTATGCATACAGTTGCTATGGTCAGCCTCAGAGTACTTACCATACGATCCGGAACGTGGTACAAGTTTTGGGAGAAATTTAATTCTGCAAGTATTCTATGCTCTAAAAGCAGTTAACATACAGAAGCATGGATCAGCTAGAACTTCCAAATTCTATGCATACAGTTGCTATGGTCAGCCTCAGAGTACTTATCATATGATCCGGAACGTGAGACAGGTTTTGGGAGAAATTTAATTCTGCCAGTATTCTCTAAAAGCAGTTAACATACAGAAGCATGGATCAGCTAGAACTTCCAAATTCTATGCATACAGTTGCTATGGTCAGCCTCAGAGTACTTACCATACGATCCGTAACTTGGAACGGGTTTTGGGAGAAATTTAATTCTGCCAGTATTCTCTAAAAGCAGTTAACATACAGAAGCATGGATCAGCTAGAACTTCCAAATTCTATGCATACAGTTGCTATGGTCAGCCTCATAGTACTTACCATACGATCCGGAACGTGAGACAGGTTTTGGGAAAAATTTAATTCCGCCAGTATTCTCTAAAAACAGTTAAAATACAGAAGCATGGATCAGCTAGAACTTCCAAGCTCTATGCAAGCAGTTGCTATGGTCAGCCTCAGAGTACTTACCATACGATCCGGAACGTGGTACAGGTTTTGGGAGAAATTTAATTCTGCAAGTATTCTATTCTCTAAAAGCAGTTAACATACAGAAGCATGGATCAGTTGGAACTTCCAAGCTCTATGCAAGCAGTTGCTATGCTCCGCCTCAGAGTACTTACAATACGATCCGGAACGTGGTACAGGTTTTGGGTGAAATTTAATTCTGCAAGTATTCTATTCTCTAAAAGCAGTTAACATACAGAAGCATGGATCAGCTAGAACTTCCAAGTTCTATGCAAACAGTTGCTATGGTCAGCCTCAGAGTACTTACAATACGATCAGGAACGTGGTACAAGTTTTGGGAGAAATTTAATTCTGCAAGTATTCTATTCTCTAAAAGCAGTTAACATACAGAAGCATGGATCAGCTAGAACTTCCAAGTTCTATGCATACAGTTGCTATGGTCAGCCTCAGAGTACTTACAATATGATCCGTGGAACGAGTTTAGGGAGAAATTTAATTCTGCATTTATTCTATTCTCTAAAAGCAGTTCGAATTTTTTTTTTTTACTAATTATGGTTGAATTATGAAACATTTCGTTCAAAATTAACAGTTTTCCATATCAAGTTTTTAGTCCATAACTAAAATTATTTTAAAATTTCATATAAGAATCTACCGGTATTCAATCATAGTAACCTTACTTAGCACGCATTGCTAAGCTAGAAGGTTCATTTGGAACTCCATAGATGGCAGCACGGGAGTTAGCTCTAAAACGGTGACGATAAACTTAAAAGATATATGGATAAGAAATAACTAGTAGCTAGTTCATAAATACAAAAGTAAATAACCTTTAGACGAAATTTCCCCTAATATATAAGGATTTGAAATTTAGGGGGAAATATTAGTTTATACTGTTTTAAATAAAATTCAATACTTAAATGCGTTAGTTTATACTTTTACCTGCAAATATTTTACTTGAAATATAACCATGGAACGCAGTATCATTCCACCTCACCCAATTGACTAAATATTGATAACCAACCAAAAATAAAACTATTTAATTTAACATATCGCTGTCTTACTGCGAGATATGTTAAAAGCATTTTCCTTGAAAACGAGGTTAGCGATCATTTGAATCCTCAAATGACAATCTACATAATAATTGTGATATGTGGAAAACTAATATTAAATTAGCAGATACTCCCGATCATTGTTGTTTTCCATTCCTTATAATAAAGCTACAAACTTTCAAATGGCCGTTCTAAAAATTACTGATCACTTATCACATCTGTGCACTAAGTCATCGAAATTGTGAAAGCAAAATTTATATTTCATATATTTAAAAGAATACTTGACATTTTGGAAAAAATGTAATATTCCCTTCTTTTTTAAGAAGTTTTGGATATGTCCTATAAGGATTGTATGAAATATCTATGATTCTCAACAATACACACTGTGTGTTAGGAAAAATTTAGAGACAGTTGAGTATTTGAAGGAGGTATAAGCAATAGTTACTATTGAAAATCCAATTCTCCCATTAATAACTTAACTTAATTGGGTTATTAATATGTTAATATGTAATATGTTTCATTTGCATGCATTTGGCCGCTTCCTAAACTCAAAGAAAATTATAAATTATAAAAAAAAAATATTACACTATTTCCAAAGTGTAACCATTCTGTAGAATATGTGGCGTCTGTTTCTACATATACCTGCGGTGGCCTGGTTGGCTATATGCATTTCCCAATGGTCTGGTTAGCAATACTGGAACAACTAATGCAAATTGTGACATCGTGTGGAACCGTGAACCAAATATTGCTGTTTATTGTGAAGCTCCGTTACTGTCGACCCCTTATCATTTTCCAGGAAACAGTTGTACTTTTCTAACTTATTGTTTCGTTGAGTTCATTATTAAAGGTATGTTTTGTTAAAGTAAACTATTATCCTTGTCTGGGCACGAGCACATCACCTTTCCACGTAGAATATTTATAGTAAGGCTGCCTTCCACTAAGGGCAATCAGACAAACCACATAAAAATTTATTGGGCCTATTTCATACCTTGTCAGTTCACTTGGAGAATTGTATTGAGTTTTTAGGCATAATATATAAAAATCTTATTCTATACTTTATGTATCTAATACACATTTCCTGTAAATTGAAGGTTGTCAAACTTTTTAAATAAAAATTGCAGCTAACTAGATACTTAACATCTTTAACAATGCAAGCTTCTAAAAGATTACGAAAAACAAATAATATTTAGAAAATACATATTTATTAAAATAGAAACAATTTTCTTCTAAATGGCTGTTTTGTCACTTTTTCAATTTAAGTGTTAACTAACCAACAGCCATATGCAGAACATAGGATATTTTCAAAAAATCTGTAACGTTAAGTACTGCAATGCGTGTATATAACATAATAAAGAAGTCCTATATCAAATATATATTTTCTACATTCTGTATAAAATGGCAAAAGAAGCCGTCAGTTGAACTTTGTTTAACGTTGTGTGCTATTTCTTTTACTTATTGATTTTTCAGCTATTAGATTAACTATGTATCTACAGTAACACCATTAAGAAATGCTAATAAAGAACTTTATTAAAATACTTTTTAGCTACTCAACTACTAGATATCAACTTAGATCTTTATCACCAATACTGTAACACATTCGCTGTCGTAATGACCCTGAGCGTTAAACTAAAAGACTATCATTTGTCTTCTTAATGTCAGGATGTCCTTTAATGCTAAAGTATCATTCAACATTAGCAATTAGTGTCAATGTTCTGTGCAGTTATAATAAATAAGGAAGCGCTAAAAAATATTGTTTTTAGAAATGTTCGTAATTCTTTAAAGTAAATTTATACATGGATGAATAAATATTATCGAAAGAATGTCAAGTACTTCTATATAACTAGTTTTTTATTTGGAAAGTTTGTATCAATGAATTGTTTATGCATTAGAAGTGACCTTTTATTTGTTTAACATTTTTAACACTTCAACTATCACCAAAAATCAACATATTTATTTATATAAAAAAATAATGTAATTGAAATCACACGCCTAGTTTTCAAATGAATTTGATTATGGGAAATTATTTTCAACATATAGGAAATGCCCAACAAAAAGAATTTGAATGTCACGATTGTCAAACTCTGAAAATATTGTTTTGTCAATATTAAGTTAAAAATTAAAAGTTATACGTTACGTAAGTATTAAACCAAAATATATATTTGCAGTTTTACAGTACAGAGTTATAAATTTAATTTATGTGTTATTTAAAATTTAGTTACATTCTATTGTTAATATTTTGAAAGTAAACGTATTTGAATATTTAGGAATGTTGTACACGTGACACCATTATATAGTTAGCTTCTATGTGTACAAGATCAGTGGTTACCAAACTACAAATGTCAAAGACTACTAACACTTAACTACTACAAAGTTCGGACCACCACTTAAAAATATTAAATAAAAGTATAGGTGTTAAATATAGCTTACATATTAAACAAAATTTATGTATTAAATATAATATTTCTATCATAAATAAATGTACTTATCAAAATATTATAATTATATGTTTTAGGTTTCCATTTGCTACATTCAAAGAATTTCTTTTAAAAACTCCATTTTCTTTTTTTTAAAACACACTTTTAATCCAAAAAATGTATCAGCAGACTAACAATAATACCATAATAAAGACAAATTATTTCGTTAATGGCAAATATATTTTAATTTCTTATTTAATTTTTTTTTAAATATATATTAGGAAAAAAACGCCTTGTTTAAAAATTCTTTTAAAAAATTATGATAGAACAATAGCTCAACGAACCACTTAGAACTCTTTCACAGACCACCAATGGTCCTTGGACCACGTATTGGGAACCACTGTTCAGTTGCATATATCTGAATTCATAGGAAAAATATTCTATGATTTATTTATATAATGTGGAAAGTCAAAATTTTTAAATAATTATATATCAATTGAATGCTATAATTTGATTTGTATTTTCATATTTGTCAATACAAATTCTTTTTATAGTATTTTTATATTAAAATTTAGTACTATAATATGATAATTGTCCCATAATTAAAATGATTTAAATAAACACAGAATAACTTTTTTAATGAGCTTTACCTACAATAAAACTTTTGTTTCCAATTACAAAATTAAGAACTTTGTAATCAAAATGAGTTTAAAAGAATTTGATAAATATATAATACAAAAACGTATGAATGGTAAAAATATACGATGAAAATATTTGACATATGAATTATAAATATATATGATGAAAACATAATCTTAACTATTAAAAATATATGAACGGCTAAACCGTTAACATTCATAATTTCAAAATGAAATTGCAATAACAACAAACATAAAATATATCTTCTAACGGTACGCAAGTAAAAATGTTTTTACTGATAATCTCAATATTTCATATGGTGAACTGCTCATAATTCAAATATCCATTTACTGATTAAAGCATCTTTTAGAGTAAGTAAGCCAGTTCAGATAACCAAATTAATTTTTTTAAACAATATAAAGATGAAATATTTACGAAAATAAAATCAAGCAGTTTTATTGTTTCATCCACATGATAAGTTTCCTTGTTCATTGTAATTTGATTTATTGTTATAGAATATTTCAACAACACCGTTTTCGTAATTTTTCTTATAAGTTTGAATAAAAGTATTTAAGAAATAAGTTATCATAAATATAATAAACACATTACAAAGATTACATTTATAATTATTAAAATAGTGTCTGTTTTTTTTTTAATTATTTCGTTTTATAAACAATTAGTCACACGTTATTTCGTATTCCGTGTAAATAATTAAAGTAATAAAATTATTTGTCATCTCTATTATCAATTTGACATGTTATTTAATTTTTTTTATAGATTAATGATGTAAAATGATATGTAATTAATAGCAGATAAAACAGCAGAAATTTCATTTTTCTACAAATCTACTTTGATATAAAGTGAGGCCTCCGTGGCCGAGCGGATAAAGGCGTCAAAGGTTCCCGGTTCGAGCGATTAAAGGTTCCCGGTTCGATGCCAGGCGATGGACTTGACAGAGAAAAGCAGAAAGTAGTGATCTTGTGATCTGAGGGTTGCCAGCTTCGCTACAAAATACTAGAAAAGTCGTCCAGAACATCCGCAAAAAATGGCGGCGTGTATACGGGACTGGTGCACGATAAATCTGATCGGGGTCCAAAGTGCCGACGTCTATTGAAGGCGTTGTGTGCCCGCTCAGGTGTTGTCCTTGTCATCTGACCATGGTTCAAAAATACCAGGCATTGTTCCCAGGCCTTTCCTTCAAGGTAGGCACCGAACCGTCGCCAATAGCCCACTGTGCAGCTCTAGTGCGACGTTAATTAATAAAACCAATAAATTCTTGAGATAAAGATTCCAAAAAAATAAAAAAATTTAATATTTTTAAAATGGAAAACAATGAACATTTAAGAAATTAATCTATTTTCTATGCATTAATAAATACTTTAAAATATTGTTTTTCTTTTAAAATTGTATATTTACTAAAAGGTAAATTTCAAAGGAATTCGAAATTCCCGAATACTTCAAAATGGCCATTTGAAGTCGGTTTTTCTCTTTCTCTGGACCTAACATTTCCTATAAAATATATTTTCTAAGATAACAGGGATTCAGAGATTGTATTTCTTTTCAATTTCTAACGTTGCGGAACTTCACAGTTCAAAGCACATGAATCAACTGAAAGCGGAATTCGCTACATAAGGGTCAAGTTCTCCAGGGAATAGGAAATTTCCTAAAGTTATAAAAGGATTTTATGTACTATTTCTCGGTTTGGCATGTCGTTAAACGATCCTTTTATAGTTTTATGCATAAAAACCACAGATTTTTTATGGATTTAAATCAATAAATCTTGATATGATAGTGTACTTTACAGAAAATGTTCCAATTCTGACGTTTTGCAATAAATCTCTTTAACGTATTTTAAAATAAATAAATCTCAATTAAATGTGGAGTCAGTTTATATCCATTTTAAATGTTTTAAAAAAATCCGAAAAACATATACATATAAATGTATTTTACCAAATATAATTTGCATGCTAATACATGAGTAGGTGAATGCAAAAATGGCCCAACCCACATTTATTTTAAAACTCATTTTATGATACTAAACTTTCTTACATAATAAGAATTTACTGCAGCAATATCGGTCTAACTCATTTTCCCGTAATTTCTGCTAGAAAGCGTTAATAGTTCGTTTTTGACTTCAAACACTTCTTCGTTAACAAAAATATTCAAGCTCCGTTTTCTTCGTAAAGTATATTTGGGGGTTAGGCCGTTCTTGCGCTCACCTACACAAATGTTCTTTTGTAAAATATAATTTTAAATACAAAAAACAATTATGATTTTAACATTGAAAACTGTAAAATACGGTTCGTAATTCAGTAAATGGTTACTCAATTTTGACAAAAACATTCCGAAAAATGCATTTCTTCAATATTATTAGTTTTTCAAAATAACGAACGTTTTGTATCAATTTTCACAAACTGTATGGACTATTGAAATATAATAATATTATAAATAATATAATAATATTATAAATAATATAATAATATTATAAATAATATAATAATATTATAAATAATATAATAATATTATAAATAATACAATAATATTATACATAATATAATAATATTATAAATGTTTCAGAATATTAGAAATCTAATTATTTTAACCGAATGCAGCAGAAGGAAAGTATATCCGCATGATCTGTATTTTATTATGTTTGAAATTACGTTTGTGCATATATCATCATCTATATCGTCTCATATTGCCTAATTTTTGATAAATTTTATCAAATAGTTTTTAACATTGTTATCAAATGAACCGAGATAACTCTTAATATAATTCGTAAAAACAAATAACTATATAGATGTATTTTACCAAATAAAATGATTGCATACTTTGGATGGATCCAAAAAAATAAAAATAATAGTATTATAATAGCTATAATAAAAAATATAAATAAATTAACTAAAAAAAAGTGGAGAACAAAAAATAATCTTAAAAAACATAAAAAAACACTCTTTTTTAATTGCAATGGCGACTAAAAAGAGAAAATACGATGATTAAAGACTAACACAATAGAACAACATTGGTAACAATAGAGCAATAGATATAAGATATATATAACAATAGATAAGAACAATCTATATAACGTAGATATAACAATTGATAAGAATAGTAGACAGTAATAATAAATATAACAATAGTTAAGAACATTAGATATAAGATAGATATAACAATAGATAACAACAATAGATAGATATTAATAATAAATATAACAATAGATAAGAACAATAGATTGATATTAATAATAGATATAACAATAGATTGATATTAATAATAGATATAACAATAGATTGATATTAATAATAGATATAACAATAGATTGATATTAATAATAGATATAACAATAGATTGATATTAATAATAGATATAACAATAGATTGATATTAATAATAGATATAACAATATATTGATATTAATAATAGATATAACAATAGATTGATATTAATAATAGATATAACAATAGATAAGAACAATATTTCCTTAAACCTAAATATTTTCAATTGTATTTTCTGTCTATTAAGTTTTTATAAATTAATTTATGTATATTTCAAGAAACTTTTTCATCAATATAAGTAAACATTTTTACCAGTAAATAAATTGGAAATGTTTTTATTAAAAGTACCGGACTAGGAAAATATAGAAATGTTACAACAATGTATGTCGGTATTTTGTTAATTTGATGATGTATTGTTGAATTCAATTACTCAGTTGTATCACACGCACATCTCAAACGTTAAACCAATAAGGTACACAGAAACAATTACTAAGTGAACAGGGACTCCGCGTTGCCAGACAGAGTTAGAAATGTTGGCTATTAGTAGAGTTAATGTCCTGGAAAGAGCCGGAATCTCTTAACCAAACTGTTTGACCTGCAAATGGGAAGATTACACGAAAGAGTCTTAGAATTTCATTTGCTACTTTACATTATACAACCCTATATTCGCAACTGAATTGCATTCACAAACACATGAGAATGTATCAATAAGGTGGAATTATTAGCTTTAATAAGCAGCCAAAATAGCGTACTTGTTGATTGTTTATTTGTAACCTTAACATAAATATTGATTCATTCGTAACATTACAGCTATAATTATTGACATTTATACGAATCCAAATATCCATTTATTTGTACTGATTTAACCTATATTCGTAACATTTTCATAAACGTTTGTTTATTCATTGCGTTAAGTTAAAAGTAATATGCGTTTCTGTTTGTACGACGTACTTTAATATTTAAATAAAGGAAATACACAGTTTGTGTTGCATATCCATATTAATATGAAATGAGATTCGCAATTTTATATTATTAAATAAACCACGATTACTGCTAAGTATATAATAAAAGGAAAATGTGGACACTACTATATTTGATTTTACGTACATAATATTTGTTGTTGTTTTATCTAACAAATTGTATATTTAAAAGCATACATATTTACATGTATCTTTTATACATGTTCAAAACAAAAAACAACATAACTCGTATTTTAAATATGCTATTTTAAAGCGATAAAGGCATAAATATCATACATATAATTATCCAGAAATATACATATAATTATTGTACTGAATAGTTTTTGAACAATACGAAATTTAAATATTATGTGTATGCCTAATATCTTTTTTTTAAGTTGCAATCGATTAATTTTAATTATTTTTTTGTTCCAGATTAATTAGCTTCGTTACCAATATTATTTTTTTTAAATTAAAATTTATTTTACCAGAATATTTTTTAACTGTTAGCAACTCTATTTTACTACAACAACCAAACAAAATATAAAAACAACTCGCGAAACTTGGAAAATCCAGAGCTCAACTATACAGCTGTAATCTTGATCCACACTACCTCAGAATAGCCAGTAGCATTTTAGGTAGATTCCACGTTACCTCCAACGGATTCAAGGACATGAACCATCATCCATCACATGGACTACAATTAGATTTATGCACTGTGACCTCAAGGGTGGAGAAATTGATCGCAGGATCCATTAACCCAGTAAGACAACATCATTTGTAACATCTTCATGAGCTTAACGAAATTCAAATGTCATTTTAAACTGTAAGAGACGGCTTGTTCGCACGCATTTCCGTAGTTTATCTAACAAATGATGTTGCTTCCACTATCCATTGGTTTTGATTAACGATTATTAAGTGTGTATTCATGACTATTAAGACGTAATTAAAGAGCATAGATAAGAACTTGTAAAGTACCGATTGGATTAAGTGTTACTATTACTCACTTTTTTACTAGAAGTGTTAGATTGGATTTACGATGGTCGATTTCTTTTTTTGTTCGATTAGAAAAACTCATTGATTTTCGCTATAAATTTAAATAACTGTATTGTATTTTACTTATCACGTATCAATGTACTAAATATTTATCTTTAACCATTAAATGCATGATTTAAGCCATTTTAAATATGTTTGTAATATTAAGAAAAAATTTCAAATATAGCATTAATAAATTTAAGATAATTTTAAATTAGTAAATTCCTCAGATTTGAAAATAGTTTCAGAACCCCAAATCCATATTATACCAGCTAAATACAAATATTGACGACCAATAACAGGCTCAAGTCCCAACAAGGTTGGTAAAGCTAGTATATCCTAACTATCCCTCAATAAATATATAGCTTCTTCTAAAAACCTTTACTCCTGTACAATTAACAATATTAAAGGGCAAGTTGTTCCATTTGTCTATTACCCTATTATAGAAATATTGTTTTCTCCCTTCCCGATTAAAATATCATTTGTTTAATTTAAACCCATGACCTGTCGTTCTATCATTCATATTAAAATCTAAACCCTCAACATCCCCTTGTTTAATAAATTCGAACAATTGAATCAAATCTCCCCTAACCCTTCTCTCTTCCAGAGTATACATATTCAAATTTCTTAATCGATTATCCTAATTCATACCTTAGACCATTTTAGTAGCCCTGTGCTGAATTTTCTCTAACAAATCAATGTGTTATTAAGATATGGCGACCAAAACTGTACACTATACACAAGATGATGCCTTACGAAACCTCTATACAATGAAAAGATTATATCAGCACAATTCGTACAAATAATAGAAAGTTTTAATCAAGAATCCTCTCAAAGGATATATAAAGTATAAACCTACTATTCGACGTTCACTTCTGCGTATGGAATATACAAGCGTATGTAATATGGGTATAGGGTCATAATATATTGAACACTCTACGTCTCTATACAATGGAAAGATTATATCAACACAATTCGTACAAATAATAATCAGTAGAAAGTTTTATTCAAGGATCCTCTCAAAGGATATATAAAGTATAAATCTACTTTTTGACGTACACTTCTGCGTATGGAATATACAAGCGTATGGAATATGGGTATAGGGTCATAATATGTTGAACACCCTACGTCTCTATACAATGGAAAGATTATATCAACACAATTCGTACAAATAATAATCAGTCGAAAGTTTTAATCAAGGATCCTCTCAAAGGATATATAAAGTATAAACCTACTATTCGACGTACACTTTTGGTTATTAAATATACAACCGTATGGAATATGGAAGGGTATGGGGTATGAGTATTGGGTCATAATATGTTGGACCCTCAACGTCTAACCCCAATCTTTCCAGACCTATTAATTCCCATTTCTCATCGGTTCGGGCTACATGCCAGAAGCCATTTAATCACCCGCATATCAACAGCAATCTTCACACGCGCGACATATGATTAAACGGACAGAGATTGAAAAGGTTCTAAATGCCTTGTGTCATTTCGTTCGCAGCTCTCGAAATCGGGGCGAAGCACTGTTTACCTGACCAATGTCACGCTGGAGACGGAGGGTCGGTTCACCTGTCAAGTGTCGGCCGATGAACCTTTCTTCGGGTGTGTCCAAGTCCACAGGGACATCTCTGTTTACGGTGAGTATTACACTTCCGATTTCTAATTAATCGTCATCGATGACGTCACATATTTTTTGTTTAGGGGGGGGGGGGTGAGATAAGTAATTTCCCAACTTAACGATTCGAAATTCCCAACTTAACGATTCGAAATTCCCAACTTAACGATTCGAAATTCCCAACTTAACGATTCGAAATTCCTAACTTAACGATTCGAAATTCCCAACTCAACGATTCGAAATTCCTAACTTAACGATTCGAAATTCCCAACTTTATGATTCAAAATTCCAAACTTAACGATTCGAAATTCCCAACTTCACGATTCGAGATTCCCAACTTAACGATTCAAAATTCCCAACTTAACGTTTCGAGATTCCCAACTTAACTACTCGAAATTCCCAACTTAACTACTCGAAATTCCCAACTTAACGTTTCGAGATTCCCGATTTAACGTTTCGAGATTCCCAACTTAACGATTCAAAATTCCCAACTTAATTATTCGAGATTCCCAACGTAACAATTCGAAATTCCCAACTTAACGATTCGAAATTCCTAACTTAACGATTCGAGATTCCCAACTTAACGATTCAAAATTCCAAACTTTACGATTCGAAATTCCCAACTTAACGATTCGAAATTCCCAACTTAACAATTCGAAATTCCCAACTTCACGATTCGAGATTCCCAACTTAACGATTCAAAATTCCCAACTTAACGTTTCGAGATTCCCAACTTAACTGTTCGAAATTCCCAACTTAACGATTCGAAATTCCTAACTTAACGATTCGAAATTCGCAACTTAACAATTCGAAATTCCCAACTTAACGATTCGAAATTCCCAACTTAACGATTCGAAATTCCCAACTGAACTGCGTCAAGTACGGGTATCAGCTCAGGTGTTATCCTCGTTATCTGACCATGGTTAAAAAATTCGAGGCATTATTCCATGGTCTTTCCTTCTAGATAATTGCGATGTTAATTAACCAAACCTAACTTAACGATTCGAAATTACCAACTCAACAGTGCTAAAAATTCCCTGTTCCAACTTATCGACATTTGTCAACTTTTTTTATAGGTAATATTAAACAATTTTCTCAAAAATATTTATTTGTTGCACATATGTTCCAATGCAATGCCCGTTCTGAGGTCTAATTAAAATTTAATTTTACAAGTTGTGCAATTTCTAATCTTCCCTCGCTTTTATTTGCTAATAATATTAATGTTCTTGAGGCATAAATTCCCAACTTTCAAGGTTTCCAGATTATTGGGTGGTTCATGCTCCCCCTCCCCCATGACGGGCCTGATCGTTATCTGACCATGATTCAAAATGACGAGGCAGTGTTCCTAGTTCTTCCCTTATGGATATATCCTGAATCGTAACCGATGCAGATATAGTGTGACCATGATGTAGGCAACCAACATAAGCGATAAGTTTTTTTAATTATTGGAGGAGATCATGGCTGTAATATTTAATAATAAGTATGAACTTCATAGAAGTTGAGCCAGTTTTTAAAAATATGTGGGGCCTCTATACCAAACCTCTATACCAACGTAAAAGCGAGTCCTACCCACTTTACGCTGTGTCCTTCTGGAAGGCCGTTGTACGTTCCATCGTTAAGACAACTTTTGTGTTAATTTTAAATATTTATTTAACCTTCATCGACTTGTATTGTCTTGTAACAGTACTACATAGCTTTCAGCACATGCCACATGCATGTAGCATATGCTAGAAGCTTTTGATACTAAGTTGATGAAGCTTTGGTACTAAGTTGATGAAGCTTTGATACTAAGTTGACGAAGATTTGATACTAAGTTGATGAAGCTTGGATACTAAGTTGATGAAGATTTGATACTAATTTGATGACGGTTTGATAATAAGTTTATGACGATTTGATACTAAGTTGATGAAGCTTTGATACTAAGTTGATGAAGATTTAATACTAAGTTAATAAATGCAGTTCTCTTTTCGGAAGTTAATTGCTTCATTAAGCAGAAGGATTTAGCTATTTATTTCGAACAAAGTTTATATATTTGTTAATAATAGTTAATTAAAAATAAAAAAACATCTTTTTACTTATATTAATATGCAACATGCTCGTCGCTTTCAAATGAATATATAAAAAAAAAAAAAAAAAACTACAATTTTAATCAAATCGATAGTTGCCTAACTCCTATGAAAATTCCGAACTTAACGTGTGGTGAAAATGGGCTCATTTCCTGGAACTAGGAATTCCAATGCATTTTCATAAATATTCCAAGACAAATTCTTGCAGCTGGAATTTTTAGCTGTGAATAAGTAATGGTCTTCATAATGGGCATACTGTGAATGATTGACTGCCGGACTCTTATGCCTTTACCTATTATTTTAAAACATATAATCCTTTAACTACGACAACACATTTTTTTGCTATCATTTTTTTAAAAAACGTATGAAGTGGCTTTATTTGAAATATGTGTTCATTTGATAATAAAAATACAATTGTAAGTTTAAAAAAATTCTTAGCTTTTCAATACAACAGAGTTTTTTTTAAACCCACTGACGCTCGGAAGACTTTTGCAGTTGTAAACCTGTTTTCAATGTTTCGAAATTATAATAATTTTTCCTAGGCATGCTATTTTATATTGTTTTTATTAAACAATTTATATTGAAGATATAGCTTGTAAGTTGTACCTCGAACATTTTAATTAAAACAAAATATTAGCAAATGGCATATTTTTATTAATTAAAAAATTGCATGCATTGCTAGAAAAACTGGAGATCACTGGACGTATATATACGGCCTTGGACGTCAGAGGGCTAAATCATCTCAATACCTACTTGTTATGCTACCTTTTGAATTACAAAACAGTTTCACATATATACCATTCACCTCACTTATTTTATTACATGAAATATCTGCAGTTTACTAAAAAACAGTATTTTAACAAAAATTTCAAAACTTTTCGAACAATATTACCATAAAAAATTTAACATATTCTTAGAAAATCTGACAAAAATTATTTCAAGGAATAAAATTTCCTAACCACCAGTGAGCTATAATAATCACTGGAGATAATACTAAGCGTACGCGACCACTTTACACCTCTTTGAGCCAAGGCAGGAAAATATAATCCTTTTTTGCATGGTGTTTGTCATAGGATGAAGTGCAGACATCCTAGTTTTAAAACAACATTTCTGGCTTTCAAAAACACATTTAATACTTACTTTCTTACATTAAAAAGAACACGAAAATATTAATTAATTAACCAAATACTCAAGACCAACGCTAACGGTGCAAAAGCCAATATAGAATATTTTCTCAACCTTCTCTTCTGAACAGTATTCATCCGCGCAGCACGGTAAAGTACATTGTCGTCCAAATGGTGTCCTCACTCCAGTATATATTATTTTAGCTCAGTGATTATAAGACGCATAAAAGTCCTGGGCCTAAACGTTATAAATTTAAGATTTAAAAATAATTAAAGAAGTTAAAGTACAGATTGAAAACAAGTTGAAGGAGATAAAAAAAGACTGTACATAGTACAGAAAAAGTATATTGTCTCCTAATGAGAGTCCTCACTTCGGTGTTTAAATTACTTTACTTCAGTGATAACTACCCATAAAAATCTTAAGCCTAAACGTTATAAGTTTAAGATTTAATAATAAGGAAATAAATTTAAGGAGAGATTAAATACAAATTGAAGGAGAAAAAAAGGGAGAATCCATTTTAAAGTAATCGAGATCTCAGCTCCGTATGTTGACTACATAGCTGAAATATCATTACACCAATAGGCAAAGTGGTAAAACCGTTTGACAGTTCGTCAAAAAAAATCATTAATAGATCAGAATTATGGGTAAAAACAACGATCCGTGAATTTTTTTTTTTTTCTTTTATGGACAATCGGGGCCTCCGTGGCCGAGTGGATTAGGCGTCAGCTGAGAATCCAAGGTTCCATATTTCAAAACCTTGCGATGGACTAGACTAAAGAATTGTAAAAAGTAGTGACATTGCGATCGGAGGGTTGCCAACTTCGCTACAAAAATACTAGAAAAGTCGTCCAGAACATCCACAAAAAAATAACAGCGTGTATACGGGACTGGTGCACGATAAATCTGATCGGGGTCCAGGCGTTGGGTGCCAGTTCAGGTGTTTCCTCGTCACCTGACCATGGTTCTAAAATAACGAGGTGCATGTATGAATGTGTGTCTGGGAATGTGTATGTGTTCCCGGGTCTTTCCTTCGACATAGACCCCGAACTGTCACCAATAGCCCACTGTGCAGCTCTAGTGCGACGTTAATTAACCAAAACGAAACAAAACAAGCACGATAAATCTGATCGGGGTCCAAAGTCCCGACGCCCGATTGAAGGCGTTGGGTACCAGCTCATGTGTTGTCCTCGTCATCTGACCATGGTTCAAAAATACGAGGCATCGTTCCCGGGTCTTTCCTTCGAGATTGGCCCCGAACCGTCGCCAATAGCCCACTGTGCAGCTGTAGTGCGACGTTAATTAACCAAACCAAACCAAACTTTTATGAACAATCACTGCGAGGCAACCGTCATCGTTTTTCCCTTGGACCCTTCAATTGAGCTTTTAACATTTTATCTTTCAAGACAATTCGATAATTTACAATGCATTTTTATTTATTTTTTTGGTAAATGTAGTGCCTCCAGAGGAGTCTCCTGAAATTACCGGCGAGTTCACAGATTATGGTGAAAACCTCACCATTCGTTGTGCTTCGGCGAAGTCGAAACCAGCTGCAAACCTAAGCTGGTACATCAACGATATCATGGTGGGTATCTCACATTCACATATTTAAAGTCAGCACTTATTGCAATTATAAATCATTTTTTATAAAATTGTAATTCTCCATTTTTTTTTATGAAAACTCTAATTTTACTCTGCTATGTTATTGGTCAGCTCGTGTTTTTACTTACATATGGGTAAGTTAGCTGAAAAGTGGTGTAAATCCTAAAACAAATGACAAGGATAAGTGCTTTTAAAGTTTAAAATTCTCCATGATTAAAATGTAAATTGCAATGATTGGCGAATCATTATTGGTCAATCTATTAAATTACACTGTTTAAAATTATTACGATCTTGCACCAAAATTTGGTATCCATTTAGCTGCAACCAACATTTGGTGCTTAGTTTCACCATTTTACGATGCTACCACGTATACCATTTAGTGGTGAAACGTTGCACCAAAACGTTAGGTGGTCGGCCGAAAAAAAAAACTAAGGCTTATCATACCTAACCACCCAATGTTGCTTAAAAATCAAAGTTCGAGTTTTCTTAGTATTTTTGCAGCGAAGCTGGCAACCCTCCGATCGCAAGACCACAACTTTTTTTTACTTTTCTTTGTCAAGTCCACCGATCGGGCTCAAACTAGGAATCCTCTGATTCTTAGCTGAACACCTTTATCCACTGGGCCACGGAGGCTCTTGTTCGTCATTGCCTTTCTTGGGGGGGATTTCTCGGCTTGTTGATGTAGAGACACCGAATATTTCGGTTGTAGTTAAAGAGGTTGAACCAATTACCGGTGAAACCTTCGCTTTTTTCGATAAAAAATTTTGGTTCAATTTAGATTCCACTAACATATAGTGTAATTTGCTGCAAACCTCTGTTTTGTACCAAGATGTGGTACACTGTTGAACTGAAATTTTTAACAGTGTACCCTTCCAAGTAATGGAAAATAGTTTTAATCGGTTTTCGGAATCATTTTTGGTCCTGTACCACTTCACAGACATAAAACCCATAAATTAGAATTTGTTTATATAAATACTCATATTAAATATTTAGTAAATCTCGTTAGAAAATCTCTAAGCTATTGACAATACCCATTCAAATAGATCTTTTTTATTACAATGAATTCCTAGGGTATGGCTTAATACAGCTCGAACAGTGTTATTTGAGATTTGTATGGTTTTGACTCTTCATGTGGCCTGAAGAATTAAGGATGGTGGGCTTAGGAGGATCAGTAATAGGCGGAATAGAATTTTTATACACGTGCCAGTTTCAGCCAAGTTTTTCTACCAAATAGTATAAGTCCCAAAACAGATATCAATACTTATATATAAGAATGGAGTTCCTGTCTGTGGAATCGAACAAAACCCCTCATTTTGAGTTTTCTCCACGAATTAGAATACACTGATTCCGAAAATCACATTTAAATTTTTTTTTGTCTGTCAGTCTGTCTGTCTGTTTGTCCGGATTTAACTCAAAAACTACTGCACGGATTTTTATGAAAATTGCACCATTTGAACAAACTTTTCTTAGTTTAAAATCTGCACTTTGTTTCATGTGGATATCTGCAACCATTCAAAAGTTATAGAACTTTTTTCCATTTTCTTTAACATTACTCCTATGGGGGAAATTTACATCTCGATCTTCCCTTCCTAACATTAGTGTTAAAAATCACCTTTGCGACCAAAAATATGTTTAGACATTACTGGGATAAACGATTCATTTTGATTGGCTGATGAGTAAATGTCGCCAAATGAATTAAAAATGCCGCCAAATGAATTAAAAATGTTGCCAAATGAATTAAAAATGTTGCCAAATGAATTAAAAATGTAGCCAAATGAATAAGAAAAGTCGCCAAATATTAAAAGATGAATTAAACATGTCGTCAAATGAATTAAAATCGTCGCCAAATGAATTAGAAAAGTCGCCAAATATTGAAAAATGAATTTAAAATGTCGCCAAATGAATTTAAAATGTCGCCAAATTAATAAAAAATGTCGCCAACTCCTATGGGAAATTTACATCTCGATCTTCCCTTCATAACATTAGTGTTAAAAATCACCTTGGCGACCAAAAATATGTTTATACAATACTGGGATAAACGATTCATTTTGATTGGCTGATGAGTAAATGTCGCCAAATGAATTAAAAATGTCGCCAAATGAATAAAAAATGTTGCCATATGAATTAAAAATGTCGCCAAATGAATAAGAAAAGTCTCCAAATATTGAAAAATTAATTAAAAATGTCGCCAAACGAATTAGAAAAGTCGCCAAATATTGACAAATGAATTAAAATGTCGCCATATGAATTAAAAATGTCGCCAAAAGTTGCTAAATGAATTAAAAATGTCCCCAAATTAATAAAAAATGTCTCCAATTGAATAAAATGTTGCCAAATGAGCTAAAATAGAGGTCCTATATTTAAAAATATCATCACAATGGAGAAATTAGTGTCCGAATAACAAAAATAACGTCGTTAACAAAAACCTCGCCAACCGAAGGAGGAAAATAAACCAGCTCTTTCGACTGACGCCATGTGTATTCATGTTCCGAATAACTTAACTTTATGACAATAGTACTATTTGTTACGGAGTGGAATATTACTATGGTGCTGAAATGGGCCACCCTAAAAGTTTAACTTAAAGTTTTATATATTTATACCTCCATGTAGCTTATTTTTAAATTTTCACCTCAAAAACATATTAATGGAATTAAAAAATAAATATTTGATAATTAATTTTTATAAGAAATATTGTCCGTAAATATTGAGCCATATGAAATTATGTTGAAAGAGAGATATATAGACTCCGATCGCCAATTGGCACAACAAAAACACAACTTCACCAAATACGATAAATTATTTTGATTTGGAAAAATGCAATATTTTTTCTTTGATATATTATTGCGTCGCCAATATTAAAACTAATGAATGTGAAGTTTACTACATGGGTTTATTGTCACCAAATGGTTAATTTTTATAAAAAAAATATGCAATTTAAAAAAATTTTAGGAATTTTTATTTCACAAAAAGAAACATTTTACAAAAACATCAGTTTAAATAGCAGGTATTCGCAATAGCATGTCAAGTGAATGGCATGCAAAATCTTAAAAATAGATTTAAGTATCTCAAAAAATACTCAAAGTAATTTAATAAATATGGATTTGGATAAAGTTTATTTCTCACAGTGCACAGAGAGTGATATGACATGGCTACGCTGACAATACAAAATCGCACAGCTCTTACTGCGCAAAGTGACCACCAGCAACGCCAGGCCATATTGCTAGTCAATAATAAGAGTGCTTAAAATTTGAAACTCACCTTGGCTTTAATTTTAAGTAAAATTACATGCAACTCATTATTGGAGAACCTGTTAAATTAAAACCTACACAAATAGTTGAACTTTTCGCTGACCGCGTAAGTATTTTATAAAACAAAATTTATTATTACCATGATAAAGAAAATATTATTTCCTGGATTTATTCATCTGGGAAATTATAATAATGCATATTGAAAATATAATACATCATTATTTTAAAATAATATTAAAACAACAAAAGCATTTTCTTGTAAGTGCATGTCTCTTATTAGAAAAAAATGTCCAGTTTTATAAAAAGTGCCGAAATCTAGAAAAATAAAAAAGTTTATTTTTCCGCGAGACATAACAAATCAGAAGCAATTTGTATTTCAAATAACTTTAAGTCGTAAATAATATTTCGATATTGAAGAATCGAACGAATTTTTACATGCAAAACTACGTTCGGTGGGAAGGGAAATTTTAACAACGACGACTTTTCCCAGAACTTCTGAGGTGAATATATTGATTTTTAACAACAGTAATCCATTTCAAAATATTTTGTGTAAACATTTCCAATACCATTTATATATATTTTTGTTATTGTGATGACCAAAATTAAACTAATATGTAAATACAGCCACTGACACTTACAGAATCTATTATTTAAACAGATGAGATGAATTTAGTGATTAAGGTATAAGTTTTCAATACCTTATTAATTATTTGTTTTTAATTATTTCACATTCTTGATTTATATTTACATTGTATAAAATTTTGATTATTTAATAGCTAGCGAATAATCGATGCTGAAAGTTGTTGGTACTAAATGCTCAGAAAAATTTCATGAAAATTCGAATGAATATTTCAATTTTCAAGGTTTTCTTACTCTGTTTATAATAAAAATTCTTCTATTTAATGTCAATACATTGTTTATACCTTTCAGCCTTGTATATGTATCTTATAGTATAACTTCTACCTTTCTAATATGTGTCATACTTTAATAATTCTTTTGTTTACTATTTATCGAAGTAAACAGCTTATATTAAGAAAAATATATGGATCTATTACTTTACCTGATCTTCTTAGATGTCTCAGGATTATATATATTGTTTCCATGAGGGGACAAATCCTAAGATGATATATTATGACAATATGTAATAATACAACGTATTTTTTTATAAACGGATGGTTAACTGATATCTATGTTAAACTATTATAGCAATCATTTCTTTAGTTTTTATAACAAAATTATTAATATTTTACCTTTAAAGAAGTTTTTAATTTTATGGAATTATTGTAACGAAATAAAATATGTTAATTAACTGTTGACATTTATTTGAGGAAAATGTAACTTATGTTGGGGAGTACAACATATTAAATAAAAAGGTTAGCATTTTAACTTGATGTGTTTCATTTCAGAAAATTTTATAGTTTATTAAAGAAATTCAAGAAATTAATAAATCATTAAAAAAATTAATAAATCATTAAAGAAATTAATAAATCATTAAAAAAATTAATAAATCATTAAAGAAATTAATAAATCATTAAAGAAATTAATAAATCATTAAAGAAATTAATAAATCATTAAAGAAATTAATAAATCATTAAAGAAATTAATAAATCATTAAAGAAATTAATAAATCATTAAAGAAATTAATAAATCATTAAAGAAATTAATAAATCATTAAAGAAATTAATAAATCATTAAAGAAATTAATAAATCATTAAAGAAATTAATAAATCATTAAAGAAATTAATAAATCATTAAAGAAATTAATAAATCATTAAAGAAATTAATAAATCAATAAATAAATTAATAAATCATTAAAGAAATTAATAAATCAATAAATAAATTAATAAATCATTAAATAAATTAATAAATCAATAAATAAATTAATAAATCATTAAAAAAATTAATAAATCATTAAAGAAATTAATAAATCATTAAAGAAATTAATAAATCATTAAAGAAATTAATAAATCATTAAAGAAATTAATAAATCATTAAAGAAATTAATAAATCATTAAAGAAATTAATATATGTTAAAGCTCTTACATAATTCGTTTTCCAGTAAAAGAACAAAGGATCTTCTAAAAATTTATTGTAATTTTTAACAGCGTTTTCTTTTTAAAAAATTTTAATAGTATAACCAATGCCTCAAACAAAAAAGTTTTCAACTAATTAAAATAAGCAATTTTATTGTTATACCTTACTCATTATATAATCCACTTTTGTCAATTCGAACATCTTCAGAAATAGTTATTTTATTACATGTGCATGCTCAGTCTTCTCTAGAAAAAGTATGTAAAGAATACGATCAGTCAAAAATCTGCAATAGCTTCGCTAATATCGTTCAATATATATTTTTAAGGAATTTCTAAGTTCAAAAACGTATCAGCAAAGTCTCGTTAATCAAAAAGAAAAATATAAAAGAGAAGAATATCTAGGTGATAGGAAAGTTATTATTTAATAAATATAAAGGGTCCAGAGGGAATAAAAAGGAAGAAACAATGATAGTCCATTCAAACAAAACAATAAAAGATCAGTACTGATGTGTTTATGAAACGTGAAACTTTATATTTTTCGTTTTCTGTGTAATAAATCCGTATGGGCCATTATCTTTTCTAAGCTGGATGTTCAAAATGATTAGAACGAAATATCAGCAAAAACTCATAATAACAGAAAGATAAATATATAAAAATATAACATAGTTCAGCTCTAGCTAAATGACCGTTGTGACGTCCCATTGTTTCCAGGATTTAGATAAGCCGATTGGTCAAATCGTTGAAGCTTGTTTGTTGATTCGCTAAAATAAGTATAGACGTGCGTTACCCAACCGCCAATTAACCTGAGACAGACTATACATAAACCATTGAAAACGTACTACGTAATATCAAAATAAGGAAATAAATGTAAAAAGACATTTAAATTATAGTTTACTTTTGGGATTTGCATTCATTATTTTTAGGCTCCATAGCCACTGAAGATTCAGAAATACCCATACTGTGTATAGATGCCTCACTACACAGATGTATTGACAACTAACTAGTTTTTTACTAAATCCTTTTGAAAGGGTTTTTTTTTCACCATTATAAGGAATAGAAAAAACAAATCTACCAATTAAAATAACTGTTTTTTTCACCTAACCCAATTAGATAGTATAGAGATTTTTAGGATTCAAATTAGCTCCTATATTCAAATTAACGAAAAATTCCCTTAACATATATGCTATAGGAATATTAAGGGAATGAATGGATTTCCATCGGTATAATATTTTACTTTTGGATTTTACCCCCACAAGTGTTAGGTCCCATTGCAACTTATAAATTCAGCACCAAGCTCATACTTCAAATAATTAATATGGTTATGCTTATACATTCTTCCCCCAGATGGTATCATAATGCCAATAATATTAAAATAAGGAATTAATTGTGCATAGAAGTTTAAACTAACGTTCTATTTCACCATCAAGGGTTACAATTCCCATACCCACTTTTAAATTCAGCACTAAACTTATACTTCAGATTGTGAATATATTTATCATTAGCATGCCCGTTGCGAGAGTTCTCGCATAAACAATGCCCTCCATCCGTTGTACGCAATTTTTGTAATTCTTATTAGGAAAAAGGCTTAACAGTTCTCCTCATAGGTGGCAGCACTACCAACGGGTCATTTAAAAACTGCTTAGAAGCGAATTATTTAAAAGCGTTTTTTTTTTAAGTTAATATTCATGAGACACAAGTACGATTTGTTACTGCTTCATGAAATTCCTTTTTATTTATATGTCACATTTTAAAATTTCTCGCGCGTAAAACCCGCAAAAAGAATCTTTACTGCTGAAATAATAATATATGAGACTAAACGTTCTTCCCCAGATGGTACCAGAGGGTGCAGTAACATCCCACGAAATCGTCCGTCACCAGGACCAGCTGGAATCGAGCTCAGCAAAGCTGGACATTCCCATGGACTCCAGCACCCTCCCCGAGGGTGTGCTGAGGCTGGCTTGCGAGGCGTCCATCTCCAACTTCGTCACTTCCATCTCGAAAGAGCTCCTCATCTCCAGGGAGTCCAGGGAACACAACGACCAGCCGCTGCACCACATAGACCCGCAGACTGTGGTGGTCGCCGGACAGACTGACCTGGAACCACGCTGGCTTGTCTTTTTGGTGGGCGTGGTCGTCTTCATCTTGAACGGTGACTTACAATTCAAATGAACGGAAATCCGTGACAGTTTGAGTTTCTCAATGATGCCCAACCCGAGTCATTTGTTTAAAAATAATATTGTGTTTGCGTGGAAACAATATGTAGATAGTTCTTGTTTAATACAAGACTGTTCACACCATGTGTATTTTGTAAAAGTCGCAAAATTTTTAATGGACAATCGAATCTCCGCTGTGGATTTCTTATCATGGCACGTTGTACAAAAGGGAAACATTCTTTGTGATTTTTGTTGAAAACAGTTACAATTGAAAATTATCTTATTATTATTTAATTTGAATATAGTATGTGAATTTATTCTTGAAAAGACAAACATCAAGACTGTTATCGTCATATGTATTTTGGAAAAGTCACAAAATTTACAAAGGAAAGTAAATTCTTAAATGAGGTTTTCTTATTATGGCGCATTGAACATAATGGAAACTCCTTAGGATTTTTGTGAAAAACAATTTTGATTGAAAATTATCCTAATGACTTAACTTGAATATAGTGTGTGAATTTATTCTTGAAGAGAAAAAAATTCAATAATATTTTACAAGGATCCTTATCCTTCACGGATGGAATTTAATTGAATAAATTATTGAATGACTGAGGAAAGCCGTGTGAATGGAAGACCGTGGCTCTTAGTTAGACTCTCAGTGACTTTAAATGGATTTCCGAGCTGTTAAAGTTGAGTCCTTTGCTGACAAAATCTTGCGTATGCGTGAAAATAAAATGAGACTATTCTCGCAAGACTGTTCACATCATATGTATTTTGTAAATGTTACAAATTTCTCAACGGACAGCCGAGTCTCAAATAAGACTTTCTTATTATGGCACGTTGTACAGAATGGAAATACTCTTTATGATTTTTGTTGAAAACAATCCCGAATGATAATTATTTTAATGACTTAACTTGAATATAGAATATAGTGTGTGAATGTATTCTTGAAGAGACCAAAGTCCAAGAATTTTCCAGAAGGATGGATCCTTATCCTTCACTGATGGAATTTAATTGAATAAATTATTGAACGGGAAGACCTTGACTGAGGAAAACCGTGAAAGGAAGACTGTGACAGTAACTAGTTTGACTGTCAAACTTTGAGTTACAGTGAATGAATTTTCGAGTTGCCAAAGTTCGGTCCTTCGCTGACAAACAAGCTGTTGTGTCTGTGTGAAAACAAAATGTAGACTATTCTTGCTTATGCAAGACTGTTAACGTTATATAAGATTTTTTGGAAAAGTTGCAAGATATTCAAATAGTCGAGTTAGTCTGCGCATTATACAGAAAGTAAACTATTACTGGCTTTTTCTGAACACTTATATTCATGAAAAACAATCTTGTTTGTAAATTACCTTGATGACTTAGCATGAATATGCCGTTAATTCATCACTGGAGAGCCGACATCCAAGAGTTTTCACAGGAAGAAGACAACCTCTGTTATTCCAAAAGTGACCAATCCCAATCCTTGATTTCATAAACAATAATCTTTTAATCATGAAAAAATGTCTGAGTAAGGAATTTTGGTGTTAATAATTGGCTGCCAAGAATAAGCTCATCCGATAAGTTGCAATATATTTTATATTAAAGAAACGCGCCACTGTTTAAACGAGCACTTGTTGTGTATAGTAATACTGTCATTTAATTTAATTCAAAGTAAGTCCATATTTATAACTATAAACTGTATGCAAACTTAATATGTTTTTTTATCTTGGATTTACTCATGGACTTCAAAGATCCAAAATTCAAAAGCTTCGACATTTGCAATAGAAAATATTGTTTTTTTTAAGTAATTAATTAATTAAATTAAATTAATTTAAATAAACAAATTGTCTTTAGTTTTAAACGACATTCACCTTTAATTTGAACAATTATTGATTTTTGAAACCCGCTGAAATACAAACCAAGTTCTTTAAACGATCTTAACTTTTTACATTCCATTTTTGCACTAAAATATTTTCAACATTTTTACATGAATAAACACATAATAACACCAAAATATTTATTCTTATTACGGTAATGCAAACATACACCAAACTATTTAAATCAAAAGAGAAAATAAATAAATATACATACCATCACATATTACAATATTTTAAGAGCGCTTTTGAACGCCGAAACAGTTGCTCAAACTTTAATAATAACTTTCTGCATTTAAGGGGATCCCCCAGTACCATTTCCAGTGACTCAAAACGGAATACGATAAAATAATAACATCGTATCACATTGTTAAAGAGGAACATGTGGCTGTGAAATCTGTAATGGTAGAAGTATGGGACTTGTACGTGTATTCTCAAGCCATATCACCACTTTATCGGGAAATTATTTTATTGTCAACCGGAGTGGGGAACCATGTACACTGATACTATTCATACACTTGTGGTAATTGCTTTAAATAGCATAGCCGATACGCAGCCATGGCGATCGTTTTGGACACGTGGTGTAACACGTCTGCTACGAATCAGAAAATCACACAATCAAACTCAGATTAGCACTACATTTTTGAATCCGGATTAACGTAACATTCAAATAAAGACTTGTGGCGCCATCTGCATTTGACTGCAATTGCATGTCATCCATCACGTGATGACATCACGTGATGACATCACGTGATGATTCACGCATTCGTTCATCCTCTAAGGAATTCGACGGTCACATTCGACAACAGCAACTTCGTCGGAAACTTGCAAAAAACAACCACTTCTCACGTGATAACACATCATGGGCATCAATCATTTTCCCATGATTGATTCACTGCAATGGAGATTTTTGGTGGTCGCTTCAAATAGCAGATAAGAATACACGGCCATGGTGATCGGTTTGGTCGCGCAGAGTACCTCGTCTGCTACGAACCAGAAATCCACACGCTCTATCGCCAAGTTAAAGCAAATCGCTCGAGTTGGAAAATGGGTTTCGTGTTTTGGTAAAGTGACAACCATAAGACAATTAATCAATCTTTTTTTCTAATATTTAACAATTTATGTCATTAATTTTCTTGAGTGGCATTTTTGTACATGTCATGTGTTTGTATCTAACGTTTGAATACTTTGATGAACCACCATTACCAAGTATATGTTTACCCATCTGTCGGATAATCATTTTATGAAAAGCCTATGTTCTAAGTGTAAGTGAAAATTGTTGTAACGAAGGATTCGGATTTTTAATAGAATTGTCACATGTCTTTAATGGTAACTAAAAATTCATAATTAAACAGCATTGTTCATTTTGCATTTTGATGTTTTATTCATTTATTGTACCACATCATAATTATTTTAACAAATCAAATTTATGAAAAAGATTTACATAGTTTTTTAAACGAATAATATACAAAACAATTTCAGAGAAAAATACAGTTCAGTTAAGTCGTGATTCTAAATGCCGGTATTTATTAAAAGTGATTTATGAATGAATACCTTATGTTGGCAAGCAACTGCTCTTTTTATTATTTTTATTTATTTTTAAGTACATGTATTTTTCAAAAATGAAACTAATGTATTGGGAGTTATGATAAGCATCGAATGTAATCAAAAATGAGTATATTTTACTTATTTTTGAGTACCTATTTTTAACAGTGTAAAATCACAAACTACTGCACACTGTGTTTGTGAGATGCCATTTATACAGTCTTACTGTATGCAGTCATAATATTGGACACTGTGCATCGTGATCCACCAAACGATTCCGGTACCTTGGTTACAGAAGCAGCCACACCATACGAGCTCTAAGCATTTTGCCAAAAGGGAATTCCATAAGCCTTGACGTTATTCACTCACAACTACACAGAACGCTGTCTTGACGACAAATGATGCTTACGACATGTAGAAAAGGTAATATCGATAGTTGAAATAGGGAAAAAAGATAGTATGTACCACCTATAAACTCTGCTCTAATAAACATGCGAATTAAGTCAAGTATTTTTCCAGGTGATTCCACGTTTTGTCTACTCAAGGTATATTTCTCGATAATGTTGCGTCTGTTTTAAATGATGAAAGCTGATTAATCCCTAAATCGTACACGCGTGCATTACTTTATTTAATAGACTTAGAAGAAGTTTTAAAAAGAAGTGCTAAAGCATCGACAAATCTACTGGTAACGTGATAATAGAAATAGAAAAATCGACTCCCTTAAAGTCAAATAAAATTTCAAAAACGCCAGGAGAAGGTTAAATATTCAATAAATTTCTCAAATCATAATACATTATATAAGCAAAATTATGTCAAGTAAAAACGGGACATGAAAACCTTACATAGCAAAATAATTAATACCAAGAAATCGTTACAATACATATATTTATTTCTGTAACGGAACAATACAGTTATTATTTTTCTCCCTGATGCTTTTCAATAGTTAATAATACAGGCAGACAAAAAAAGCTTTTGTTTGTAGCCTTTTAATGTTTTTAATTTATGTTGACTATATTTGGTGAGCTGATTCCAAATATGAAAACAGTTTTTCTCTGTCAGCTCTATTTTTTTAGAATAAACGCAGTCGTAGCTAAGATTGACTTAACATGTAAATGTAAATACCGCTACTGTCATATCTCAAGAAGTATAGCTCATAGAGAAAAACTGTTTTTATATTTGGAATCAGCACACCAAATATAGTCAAAAACCAGTTTTAAAATAATTTCAGACAAACAATTATGTGTTTACTTTAAAGCTAAGCTCTAAGATTCATTTAACATGTAAAAGTAAATAATGCTACTGTCATATCTCAAAATGTAGGACTAATAGAGAAGAACTGTTTTCATATTCAGAATGAATTAGCACACCAAAAGTTTTTAAAACTCCAGGCAAAATATTGTGTGTTTAATTTAAGGCCTATACTCTACGATTAATTTAAAATGTAAAAGTATATAACGCTACTGTCATATCTCAAAATATAGAGCTGATAGAGAAAACTGTTTTCATATTTAGAATCAGCACATCCAATATAGACAAAATCAATTAGAAAATTCCAGACAGCCAATTATGTGTTGACATGTGTAATAAGGTTAACACATAATTTATTGACTTCGAAGAGATACTTATCTCAAAACATATACATCTCAAAACAGGCATCTCGTATTACAACGGTTTCATATGTTTTAATCTCCAACACTTTATAACGCCAGATAACTATTTGTACTTAAATGTAATTAATTTAAATTGTAACTAACACTCTAAAAATCAATAGCTATGTCAACATGCAACGAAAGTATGGATCGAATGGCTGTACTTTAAATCGTATAATATATTCATGAATTTAAGTCTGAGGAAAGGTTATAGCAGAATAAACTTTTTTTCACCATTAATTTCGTATAATTTTACACAAAAGTTATAATTTACTCTCTTGTTGTTTTTATGCCATTTCAGATCAAAATAGTGATTGGAACACCATCTATAAAGCTTAAATTGATTTATTTTTTTAAACCACATTTATGTTGAGATATTTCACACTAAATTATATACTTAAATTTTTAAGAGTATTCTTTTGGGTAAATTTAAAGGTTATCGATATCGAAGTTATCGATTATTTCTCTCTCCCTCAGAGGTATCATTGTTTTTTAGTATCTAATACCAATTCTTAAGAGAAGATTAAATGGATTTTTTTTCGTTGAGAAGAAAATAGATTATCGTCTATTTTATCGTCTATAAAATTAAGCTGTCTCAAGGAAGTTTTTATTTTATTCAAAATAAATATTCGGTTTTTTTTTTATTTTCAAAAAAGAATTACAACGAAACACATTTTCAGGCTCTTAAGATATTATTTATCTCTTTAAAACGTTAAAGAATGAATAATTAAAAAAATAAATTTACATTGCTTATTTTTAATAATTATTATTAAAAAAAAAATTTTAAATATTTTTTAATAGTTTTATAACATCAAATATAAACAAGCACCGTTTCACACGTAAAAAAAATGTAAAAAAAAGTACTTAAAAATGAGTACCTGAGCATACTTGTTTTTCTTTTAGCACAATTGCATAGTAAATGAGCGGTAAATTACTCAAATTTAAGTAATCACACTTCATCAAATATGAGCAGTGATATTTAATATTGCTGATATCAATTTTCTGTTCAAGCCATCTTAACAAAGCGACCTAACAAACTTAAAATAGTTGTTCATAAGATGGTTTTAAGCATAATTATATGTCGATTGCTTAAATGGAAACTGAGTTATTACAACTCAATTATCTTACTTCCCATTCTTTTGGCATACCTTTTTAACAGTTCTTCTGTTTATAACTTCTGCCCGTCACCCTGGAAGTACAACGGATAAGGCCCTGTACTGCGGTGCCTAAGGATATGGGTTCGGTTTCAGTTAAGTCATGGTTGTGTAACGAAAAGAACTACTTGGCTACGCTCGGTATCGAACCGAGGAACTTCGGCTTGCTACGCCGCTACTCTGCCAGTCAGGCCAAAGTGATCACTCTCGCCTAAGCGGGAGTATCGGGTAGATGAAGTAAACCCCACAGTACCCCCCTCTCAGTGAGTCTGACGGAGGAACGAATGATTGAGATGCCCGTGAAGTGTTATCACGTGGCCCAGTGGATAAAGGAGTTCAGCTATGAATCAGAAGATTCCTAGTTCGAGCCCGATCGGGGGACTTGACAAAAAAAGTAAAAAATGCTGTAATCTTGCTATCTTAGGGTTGTCAGGTTCGCTACAAAAATACTACTAATAAAATATTAAGAAAACTCGAGTTTTGAGTCTTAGGCAACGTTATGAGTTTTGATGCAACGTTTCACCACTAAATAGTATTCTTGGTAGCACCGTAAAATGGTGAAACTGAGCACCAAATAGTGATTCCAGCTAACTGGGAACCAAATTTTGAGGCAAGATCACTGATCTCTAACTGTAACTTCTGGATAGGGCAAGATATTTTGTTAACTTGAAGTCGATATGGAGGCCGCCATGATGTGCCTCACTTTTCTTGATACCGCAATATTTCGTATATTTTTTCAGGTTGAAATACGCCGACATATATTGCTTTTGACTAAGTTTTTTTTTATTTTATTTATTTTTAAATCCATTTTAAATGCAATCTGCAATTAATATAGGAAGTCATTTGCAAGTCAAAGTAGAAGTAATTAAAAAGCAAGAGCAAAAACTATTTGTTTGGCAATATAAAAATTAATTCTATAAGAAGACAATATAATATTTAATTACATTTAATATTTCTACAATGCTATGGTAATTAAAAACATCACTAAATCACTTTAAAAAAATGTTGGGGCACAGCACGGCAGCTTTCAATTGGCTTCAACGCGCCCATAGAGGAAACAAGGTTTGAGCCTTCCAGTAGTTACAGTTAGAGTTCAGTGGTCAAGATCATAATCATTTTGAACATTGGAGTGGCTTTTCAAGAATTGTCCAACTTGCTATAAATAGCCCTAAGTTGTCCAACTGTCCTTAATATAAATTAACTGCGTCACTTGAAACTGTTTGCCAGAACACAAAAGCATCTAGAATGGATACCCATTTCAAATACAGCATTACTTTTCTAAGTAGTAACAGTGGGAATATATTAACAGTTTAAAATTTTAACACATTATCATAAAAGTTATGCCAAAGCACGCTTCTATCCATCTTATGCTAAGGAACAGACCAATCTCGCTGAATTCAAGGATGTCTGCTCATGTTTACTGCTGTTGTTGTCTGCTTTTGTCAATAGAACAGTTTCGGTACTTGTACGTTTTAAGAATGTTGTTAACAAACGAATTTATAATTTGAAAGAAGTAGTTTTTTTCGGTTTTAAGAAATACGAATTCGTAACGTTTTTTATTTGAAAATAAACTTAATATTCAAAAATTAATTAAAAGGGAAATAAGAACTTTAATGTAAGCATAACGCCAATATGTTAAACTGAAATAAACAAATTTTTGTTTATTTCTCTATTCTCTGATAAACTGTTAGATATAGGTACTTAAAAATAAGTAAAATGTGCTCACTTTGATTACATTTTATGTTTATCATATCTTCGAATAAATAAGTTTCATTTTAGAAAAAGACATGTACTCAAAAATGAGTAAACTGAATAAAAAATGTAGTTATATGCCTACATGAGCTGCCTTCTTAAATCACTTTGAATAAATATCAATAATTACAATAAGGACTTACCGGGAATCAAACCCACACCGAATTCCAAGGCTTTTCCGTTGTACTACTATTAGCGACATGAAGAAATTATAAACAGAATTAATATTAAAAAGGTGTGGCAAAAGAATGGGAAGTTAGATAATTAAATTGTAATAACTCGGTTTCCATTTAAGCAATCGACATCTGATTTTGAAAATCATCTTCTGAACAAATATTTTAAGTTTGCCAGGTCGCTTTGTTAAGATGGCTTGAACAGAAGCTGATATTAGCAATATTAAACCATACTGCTCATTTTTGCGAAAATACGATTACTTAAATTTGAGACGTCGTAGCTCATTTACGACGCAATTGTACTCAACAAAAAAAATAATACGTCCATGTGCTCATTTTTAAGCACATTTTTTGCAGTGTGTCTTCTCTAATAACTCATTAAGAACAATATGAATAAAATAGATTTTAGAATAACGTATAAACTTAAAGCAATTAAAATACTTGCAATGCGTGCATTAAAAGTTTCTCCAAATAATATCAGGTATTTAATGAAAAATCGTTTTCTTTCTGAGAAATATTTTGATTTGCTTAAATTAATTTTAAATATTTTTATTTTTTATATATAATTTATTTATAGTTGATTTGACTTTAATTTTTTGCGTACATTTATACATTTGATTGTTTCGTATGTCGAAAAACTAAATTTAAAATTGAGTTGTAGAGTAGTTATGCAATATTCAAAATAAATTCATTCGATAACTAGAAGGTATTAATATATCCAGCTGGTATGTAGGAGAGAATGCTCTCTAAATCACATTTATATGAATAAAAAAAATTATACATAAATAACCCTTTTTAAAAACATTTTGACGTAATTTAAATTTTAATGGATTCTTATATAACACATACGAAATTTTTACGACATTCACTCATGCAAATAATATAAACTAAACCTAGATTTATAATATTCATTAAATTAATTTGCCTGTTAAATCAAAATTAATGACCCGTTTAAATCAAAACCAATGATCCGCAAACGGACCTCTTGTGTGGGTAGACAATACAACTACCAAGATATATGGAATTTAGACTAAACATTTATATCAATTATTATTTAAGCTTATAAAGCATTTCTTATCAAACGATTTATTTTAAATTCACAAACAAAATCAAGATACAAGGGAGATTTTGTACAAGAAACTATCTTTTTAAGCACCCTAAATGTCTTTTAAATTGAATAATACGAAAATTGTATTTCCATTTATGTTATATTTGTTTGAAAACAGTACCGTATTTGATATATTTTAAAAGACACTCAATCTTCTGTGAAATACGATTTACATAAAGCTTTTACAAATACGGATGTATTTGTAACAATTATCTATCCACAAAGTTTTATTTTTATGTTACGTTCTTCAACTTAGTATTGGTAGTTCATGCAACAGTTTAAACAACTTTTTTTTATTATTATTCCGCATTTGGGGATAAAATTGTAATAAATGCATTAAACGCCATTAAAATAAGAAAGTTGAGGATTTTAATATTTTAAGATATTATAAATAAATATAATAAAAATAAGTTATTTACAGCAGAATTTTTCTTGTCACAAGATAAAATCATGTTAAATTGATATCATGTTTATTTTCGTAACCTAGAAGCAGGCGGATTGGATGGCGGTTGCAGATGGATCTGGTGATTCGAGAATACAAATCACGTGGTCATCACGTGGTTTGTATTCTCGAATCACAGACCTATCTGCACGCTTTGTCTGTAGAGCCCACTGAGCTAAAATAATAATAAACACTGGTGGGAGTACTCCCATTAAGCGACAATGAACTTTACCTTACCTCGCGGATGTATACAATGTGGAAGAAAGGTTTAGAAAACATTCTTCCTTCGCGTTGCGGGAGTCTCACATGACGTCACAGAAAGATTTAAAACTTTTTTTTCCGATTTTCTTGTCTTTTTTTGTTTGTTAGTAAGAAACTAAGTATGTTAACAGATTTAATGTATAACGTTTAACATATTTTTGAAAGCCAGAATTGTGCTTTTAAATCTACGCAAACCTATGCGGAAGGATTACTTTTTCTACCTTCTCTGAAAAAGGTGTAAAGTGGTCGCGCATGCTTAGTCCTCGCTTCAGAGTCTATTATTCTTTTATCTCAGTGGTAGAGCCCTACTTTTTTGTCCGGTTATAGATTAATTCGTCATCAAACAAAAAAAAAATGATGTTATACATCTTTAACTATTTTTTTAAGTAAAAAAATATTTTCTCTAACAATATTGTGAGCCACAGCCTGAGGGGTTTTCTGCGACTCAACAACATTAAAGCTACTGATAAAAAAAGAACTGAGTGATTCTTCCGAACTTTGGCTCTAGGACCTTTTCGTTTCCAATAAAACTTGTATTTTAATCTAGGCGTTATTATCTCTGATACTGGTTTATCTATTTCACTTACATTCAGTATTTAGATGCTTTTTACTTGGTTTAATATAAATGTTGAATTTTCTAAACATTTTAAAAAGGTATAGCATTGGGAAACAAAAATTTAATTTTAATCTTTTGAAAAATATTTATTTTACAAAATTTCCGTTAATATAGGTCTTAAGAATTCTTAAAAGATATGTTTCTATGATAATTTTAAGGTACATGAACGTATAAACTTATTTCTTTAATATTCCGGGCACTAATTTTAAATTGGTTGTTACGATGCAGAAACCAATAAATGACGTTTTAATTTTAAAAATGTTTAAAAAGAAGTTATTTTCCTAATTGTTCACAAACATTTCACATTTCAGGGCAAAACATTGAGTTGCTTCAACGTTTTTAATATTCTCATATTTTTTTTATCAACTAACATATTTTCGATACCAAACTTTTGGTTTATAAATGTTTTAAGGGAACGAACGAACTACAAAGGGGGTACTTTAAGGGAACACGAAGGGACAACGAACTACAAAATGAGAAAGTAAAAAAAAAATATGGCAAAATATTAAAAATCTGCAAAGGATTTTGATTTTTTTTCATTTTATTTAACAATTCAACTTTTTTTAAAAAGAATAGCTTACATCGTTTTAATAAAAATTATTAATAGTTTTATTTTAGATATGTTCTGGAAATATGAAGAATAACAAAAATCGAAAAAGGAGCACTAAGTTGTCCCGCAAACATTTATATTAATTTTCGAAATTTCACAAATTTATTCCATATATATATAAATAAATTATTAATTCCACAAATTCACCAAATAAGCTGACAACCATGTTAAAAAAATGACAAAAAATTATTTGTCAATATGAACAACGATTATTTTTATTTATAAGTTTATGTCTCATATTTATAGTTACTATTTATTATATTTATGTTGTTGTTATGTTGTTGTATTTTTCCCTATTTGAAAAAAAGCAAATATGCTTTGTTAAATTTTGTAAATGGTTTAAAGATTTTTAATTATGATATTTCTATAATATTCCTTCCGAGTAATATATTACTACTTACACAATTTTGAATAATGTATGCTTTTATTATTCTTTATTATATACTTTATTGATAATTTTTATTTTAAAATTCTCTATTTAACGCTAAAATCGCAATTTTATTACACCTAATTATATTCTTTATTGACAATTTTTATTTTAAAATTCTATTTTAACACTAAAATCGCAACTAAACATTCCAAATAATATACTAAGGAACTATCTATTTTCCGAATATTTATAGAAAATATTGTAATACATCATATACTTTTTAACACTTAACACACTAAATTGGACTTCCAAAATAGCAAAATTCCATCAAAACTCTGATTATTTTATATTTTGCTATAAATTACACTGTTTTCACATAAACACAACTATACAAATGTCCCATCTAATGTATATCTATATTTTTTTAGAAAACAAGTTTTAATTAATATATCTTTCACAAAAATACATTTTATTTTTCTCATCTTGTTAAATTTGAACGCAGTGAATATTTGGAAATGTTGCATGTGCATTAGTTTTTTGGTTAGAACCCGGGAAATATTTTAAATATTCTACTTACTTATAGAAATGATTTTTGTACGTTTATTATGTGAAAGTTGAAAAATAATTTTTATATTAAGAATATTGTATGGAAAAATATCTGTATTTTTCCATATTTTTCCATTTTTTTTTAAATAATTGTTTTAATTGTTTTACATATGCAAAAATTGAGTTAGGAATGTAATTCAATTTCAAAAAGGCTACAATAAAAAATATTCACACAAAAATGCGCTTGGAATTTTTTTTTAATTTAAACTTATTATATGTTTTTTAATTAAATTTTAAAAAAATTAATATTTTCAAACCAAACTTTTTCCACTATGTTGAACGAGCATTATAAATGCATAATCAAATTTTAGAGTGTTAGTTTCAAAATAAAAAAAAGCTTTGGATAGTCCACTGCATTCTAAAACTGCAAATTGTCCAATACAAGTTAGCATATTTCTGTTTATTAAAGTGTTACTCATCTATCTTAAATGACCACAATTTTTTTGCGCGTTGTTAAAAAAAATCTTCTATAACTTAAAAGAATATAATAGATATATTTTATATAATATTTACACAGGCTATGTTATCTCCTGTACAGCATGTTAAATTGCCAGGCGTCTAAGTATGTCATTATTTTAATTAAATTGTTCTTTTTATCACAGTAGATTATATAAATAAATATTGTGTTTTACAAAAAAAATCATTCAAAAATTTTAAATTTTAACGAACAATACGATTTTATGAAGCCTCAAACACTGAAGTACTAAATAAAACGTTTATAATTTATTATTAGGTTGTATATTTTCAGCGAGATTGTGAGCAGCGTTTTGAATTCATTAATCAAAAGGCGCAAATATTTGGCATACAATTTACTACCTTTGTAACCAAAATAAATCATAAACGAACTTGGAGAAAATATTTCCAGAAACATAATTTATTTCAGAGCAACTATCTTAGTAATCTTCGTTTACAATCTTAGTTTATCTTTCGTTTTACAATTACACGATTTACAGTGTTATAATTCTCCAATTTACTTACTTGCATTGAGACATCATCATCTGAAGACAATGAAAGATTCTAGTCTTCGTCCCAAGAGCTTCAGGAAACGTATTTTCTATTAAATGATAAAGGAACACTTTTCCATTTAACAACAATTGATTCGGCACTCACAAAGGTTCTGTTATCAACCCGTTTTAGATCAATCGTAATGGATGCATCCTTTGTAAAACAAACGATTTAGAACAATTCCCATATAATACTGGGCCTTTTTGCACTTAACACAAAGAACCGTCTGTTCTGTTTATTGTGTTACTATCATTAATGTCCTTGTAAATATTAGAATATAATGTTTAAGTACTTACAAAATCAGAGACGGTTAGCGTTAAATTGAAAATTGATCACTCAGCTTTTACATTTTTTATCATATTATTAATATTTTTAATATTTAAGATGCTTGTAGATGTAATATCATGTTTAAGGATTTACCAGTTCTTCAGGTTTCTAAGGTTTACCAGTATAAGGATTTACCTGTTTTTTTACGTCTTAAAAACACTTCATTTTACTATATTTTTTATTTAATTGTTTGAAATATAATATAAAAGGTCTCTCTTTTAAATGAATTAAATCTTTTGCTAAGAAAAATAACAGTGCACTCCCAGGAAAAATTATGTATACTTCCATGCTGTGAAAATAACTTTAAAATTGTAAAAATCACTTAAACTTCAGTGGATTAAAAAGGAAATAAATGTCTTTAAATGTTCTATGAAAAAAATTCATACTATTTACAAATGCTAATAGTTAGTATATTTCTATCTACAGCGTTGCTTTCTTTTCTTACATAAATACTAACATGCTTTTTCTGTGTAATATGTTCTGCATACTTTAAAGTACATATTATTTCTTATACTTAATTCTAGGGGAGACCTAAATACCTAGGGACATAGTTTAGTTTTAGATTTGTTACGTATATTTTAGATTTGTTAAGTATATTTTAGATTTGTTACGTATATTTTAGTTTTGTTACGTATTTAATATCTGAAATAAACGATTCATTTGTAGATAAGACAAGTTTTTAAATGGCTCTCATTTCTTCTTGTACTCAATATTAAATGTTTATCAAAAAGAGTAGGCGAACAGTTTTTTCTTGATAACTGAAGTGTAAAATCCTTTCAAAGTGTCCTTTTTTACGATGACCTATTCTCCCTTGGTACACCATCTTCCGTAACGAACGATATGATATTTCAAGAGTATAAAAGTATTCTATCGACTAGTTTTTTCTCATATATAAACCAAGAGGTTTATAAGTAAAACATTGCTGTGAAGTAGTCTTTTTAAGTAAAACACTGGAGATTAGATGTTTGTGTCCTTCCTGTTTGAGAGGTACAATCATTTCAATCTAAAATATCAAAATTTGCAGAGTTTTTAATGGGATTGCGTATACTACCATTTAAGATTGCTATTATTATTATTAAGGCTAAGGCGATCGTAATTAAGAATAAGCATTGCGTTGTGACTTACCAAATAAATTTCCCGAAACGTATTTTTTCCGTTGATTCGATAGCATAAAAAAGCCGACATTAATGAATTCTACAAGTTTATTTAATATGTGAGTAAAAAAGGTTGATACAGACGACTCGCGTTTCCTCCGGAACATCGAAAAGTGGCAAATAGTCGATAAAAGAGTTAAGATTGTTTAAATTACAATTAATCAGTTAACACCTTCAATCAGAACATTTCTGTTACATTTTGACTGTCTGACACTTCAGTCAGAAAAAGAACGAAAAATCACTTTTAACTTAAGTGTTCAATTTTCGATGTTTTAGCAATGTAAGTCAATGAGAATTTGTATGAAGGATCTGAAGCCCAGAGTTATGTGGGGTTGGAGGGTTCTCCCCTAAATTTACCAGTCCCTGTCCAATTGGTCACTTTTAACGTTTCCCATATGGTCGGCTGGGCCCTCATTGGGCCCTCTGAACTCGAAAACTGATTGTCGGTATCCCGAAAGTACCACATAAATTAAGTTTACTGCCCACCTTAGTTCCACGAAGTCTGGTGCATTGTAGGAATGGGTGTTTCATAATAGATCACAGAATAGAGGAGTTTGGGACTCCTTGGTACCTGAGTAGGTGAATTGCGTGGAAAGTGAGGTGGCAAATATTGCAAGATATTGCCTCACCACAACTAAACTATAATTTTATTTTACCACGATTTCGGAAAAGTGTAATAGTGCTTGGTTATGTATCAGCTAAAAAAGGAACTAACAAAACTTTTATTTTATTTTTTCTCTCTCACACCCCAGCAAAAAAAGTCAGCATGAAACCTTCATCAAAATTGTTAAAATTTAAGGTTTTTTGAAGGTTTTATAAAGGATATTGAAACAAAAAACTGCTTTTTTTTTGAAGTTTTTAATTTTCCTGCATAAAACCTTTAAAATATCTGCATTTTCCCTTCATGATTAAAAATTGAAGGTTTTTTGCAGGTTTTTATGAAGATTTTTTGTAGTTTTTATGAAGGACATTGAAACAAAAACCTTTAATTTTATAGATCTTCAAAAAAACTGCAGTTTTCCTGCATAAAACCTTCAATTTCAAAAATTTGATGAAGGTTTTATGCTGACTTTTTTGCTGGGACAACCTTTCTTATAATATATTATGTCCTATATCTAATATTACTAACAAACGCTATTAAATATAAATTCAACGCTTGAGAACAAATAATGAAAAATTGAATAATAAGTGACATTTGATTATATGTCCATGAATACGACAGTAGCATGTGTGTTTTGGTGCTTAATGTCCACATTTTGAGTTCAGCCAAACTGCCTAGAAGTTTCAGGTTATGGTATCATGCGCTCAATAAACAAAAATTACAGAGGGTGAGGTATCAATCGCATTCGAAACAAAAATTATAGCTGTAAATTGGCCCAAAAATATTAAACATATAAATGTGAATATCTTTACTTTAATGCTTTTACTTACTACACGACTTCCAAGTATTTAAAAATTTTATCTTTCGATCCCAGTGGCATGAAAATGTGTATGCAACTAAAAGAGTGTAAAACCAACTTTGACTATCTGACAAAATATATTTCCTATTCACTCCTTGTTTTTTAAGTAAGATGTCCCTTCTTTACAATTTTACCTGTGGAACCAAGGTATATATCCCCTACTTTACTGATCATATTTCAGAATGGAATCAGAATTGTGTTCAGTACTAATTACACAAACTAAAAATCCCAAATAAAAATCCCACAAAATCTGGCTGAGAGTTGACTATATTTCCATTATTTATTAAAGATATTACCCACACACTTTTAGTTTAGTGTAACAATTTAAATTACGATTTACACAATTTATTTCTTGCTATCAATTCTATTTTAGTTTACCATGGAAGAAATAAATTTTTTTAATAAACAAATATCTCTCATTTACCAAGAAATAGTAACGACTTGACTGATTATGAAAATAACAGATAAGACTTATGTTTAAAACTTTTTAATATAGCAATATATTAGATCATGCAAAAAAAATAGTTCTTTCAAGTATTCCAGTAAATAAAAATGCAAACTTTTAAAACTGATAACTTTATATATAAATAAATATATTAAATGGTAAAAATAACAAAATGATAACGAAATATACATAACAACTAAAGTCAGAATTAACTTTAAATAATACAGAGGACAATGTAAAATGTCAATAAGTCTCAAAAGATCTAAAATGTCTTACCAAAGAATGAAATAAAAATAAGCCATATGAATTTTTTAAACAAAAATTTATCGTCCATCTTCAAAGAAAAGAATGGAAAGAAAATTTTGAACTCATCATAAAAATACTGCATTCAAAATTAAACTTTTCATTTAATTTTTCTTAAACTTTTTTCTTATGATGTTAAAGACCTCTCTTCTTTTTTCTTTGAGAATATTTTTTTTTCATAATTTGCTTTTCTCTGAAATAGGATAATCATACGTTTCGGTTAGAGTCGGACAAAACTGGGTTTACTGTGAGGGTTTTCTTGTCATCGTAAGGATTTTCTTAACTTCGTCAACTGAATGTACTTGTAAAAAAGAAGTGAAAGTTGCTGGTACAATCGAGTTTTTTTTATGTTGAAAACGAAACATAAAGGTCAAACTGAAATGAAAAGAATCTATTCAAATGAGTAGAAACTTTAAAGTAGGTTTTCTTTGAGATTTAACCATTTTTTAATCAAAAGATCTCTAACTTCTAAAATATAATCTTAGGTTATGAAATAAATCCATTTAAATTTAATTAATAAAAATTAAGTAATTTACTACTCCTGACCTTGTACACTGTTTATAATAGGTGCTCAAAAATAAGTAAAATGTACGTATTTTTTAGTACATTCGATGCTTATCATGGCTTTGAATACATAAGATTCAATTTTGAAAATGACATGTACTCAAAAATGAGTAAAATGAGTAAAAATAGCAGGTTATGGCCTACATAGGCTGCCTTCATAAATCACTTTCTATTAATATCGACAATTACAACCAAGACTTACCGGGAATCGAACCCACATCCTCAGCCACCGAAGACCATAGACTTATCCGTTAAACTACCAAGTCGACATGAAGAAGAAGTTAAAAACAGAAGACATGTTAAAAAAGTCTGCCAAAAGAATGAGAAGTAAGACAATTGAGTTGTAATAACACTGTTTCCTTTTAAGCAATAATCGATACCAAATAATGTAGAAAACCATCTTCTGAAGAACTATTTTAAGTTTGTCAGGTCCCTTGATTAAGATGGCTGGAACAGAAGCTGAGATTAGCAATAATAAATCACATTGCTCAGTTTTGAGAAAGTACGATTACTAAAATTTGAGTACATCATCGCTCATTTACGATGCAATTAAACTCAAAGAAAAACGAGTAGGTTTAGGTACATGTTTTTAAGTAAATATTTTTTCAATGTAATGGAGCCTCCACCAAACACTGAAACAATAGGTTTATTGAACTATAAACCCGCAAGTTCTTGTTGTCCTATCATTGGAGAGTAAAATTTCTAATCGTCTGATTGGCTGAACCAAAAATTTAAATCATTGTAATACTAGTTTCTTTAACAATATACGATATTTTCAAATTAAAATAATTGTATATTAAAATATTTTTGAAAGACATTTAAATATTTGCATTAAAATATTTTTCGTTAGGACAAGTATTGACAAGATATCTATATCAAAATAAACAAAAGTTTTTTTAGAATATCAATCATATATTTCCTCCCTCTAATTCCGAAAATCACTTCTCTATTCGATATAGTTCATTTGCTAGTGGTAGTCGTATGGTTCAAATTCACAAATTATATTTAATTAATTACTTTAGAAACTTTATATTATATGAAGTTATTATATCAATGATTTGATGTTGATTTTAATATTTTAACGTAATCTGTTCATTTCAGTTCAATCTTTATGACGTCGATTACAAACAAGAGTCGAAGTAACTATATTTTGTATTAACGCTAACTGAAAAGAACATTAACTAAACGAATTGGATATATACGAATGCATTGAAATCGTATTTTATATATTATTACCTAAACAATATATAAATATTCCAGTTGGTTTTTTCACAAAAAAATAAAAACATTTTACACGGAAAAGGGAATAATATCCTTTACAGATAGAAAAAAAAAAAGGCGTTTGTGCTATAATATTCAATTTAATCTACAAGCGTTCGTTCCGAAAATTGAAATCCGAGCCACGCTTTGAAATCGTTAAAAATGTTCATCGTTCCGAAAAATTATATATAACCTACTTTTCCAACATTGTTATAAAAACCAATAAACCGAATAGGCGAAAGGTAACAATGCATTCTAAATTCGTGTTACTTCACATCGAGTTTCGTACATCCCTAAAATATTTCCATGGAAATAATATAGGTATCAAAAACAATGTTATTAAACGTCCAAAAAGTATAAAAGAACCGAAAATTTCTATTTTTGTAAAAATAAAATTACAAAAGTTAAAAGTTACAAAAAAGCAATTTCAAGCGATTCCTTGGAAATTCAGAACTTAATTCAAAAAGTTTATAGTTAGATTGAAACCATTATACCAAAAAAAAAAGACCGACAATAAAAAAGATTTTTACTGCTTCCACTTACACCGGAACGATTTCTTCGTTGAAGTCAAGTACTTGTATTTAGACTTACAAGCTTTTTTTTTTGTACGAAGCATTCTATAAGAAAATTCTAGGAGATTCGAAGGAGCTGCAATTACTAGGTGAAATTGAATACCCATTCACTCTTCCAAACCAGATGCGATCAAAATTGAGACCGAGAAATACCGGAACTTAAGAGGGTATCTTGTTATGATGGTGAATGACATAAATGCTGCTGCAACTTTTATTATCAGAAGTTACAAGTACCTCAAAGCTAAGATTTTATTCTCTTTTTGTGACAAAACTCTTTGCCTTCAAGCACAATATTGGGATTTTTAAAAAGAGGAATGTCATACATTTAACAGATGCCACTGAAGGTTGTTGACAATAGAAATGAGAAGAAATTTAAAATCCAGCTACGTCAAAGTAACTAATATCTCTAAAATGTCTGTACCTCAGGGCTGGACGAGCCTAAGTCCAAATTTGTCAATTTTGTTTTTTGCAGATTATGTCTTAAAAGTTAATTTTCTATCAAACCATACCATCAAAATTCACTCATATTTATTTTTTATGTATTTAGCGAGAGCTATAAAATCCCAAGTCAAATGCTTTAGTTAAGAGTAGGATTACGTTTTCTCAATTTCCTGTAAAGTTGCCTAAATGTGACCTAGGCTCAGCTGGTCCGAAGTACAGATGTAATTATCTGACTTAAACTTGTATAAAGGAGAAAAAGAATAAAACTAATTTATCTAGTTAAATTCTTAACTAGATAGAACAATCAGCATTCAAGAAAATTGTGAAAATGTGTGGGGGTTTTATACTAAAATATTTTATACTTGAAATAATTGAAGGGAATAGGTAGTTTTTTTAAGACTATGCATGAAGAACATGCAGGTTTTATAAAGATATTTGGAACAACATCCGGGTTTCATAAATTATTTTTAAAGGTTTTCTGCAGGCTTTTCTATGAAGATTTTATCCTTATTCTTTTGCTATACTTGTGGATAGCCTAAGTTGAACCTGAAGCAGAAGCTATGATATGTATAAATATTCAATTGCTTTAGGCTCAACTTAGGTTGCCCCCGAGAATAGATAGTCATGGGTTTAAGTTAAACAAATCCCATTTTAATCGGGAAGGGAGAAAACACTATTTCTATAATAGGGTAATAGATAAATGGAACAACTGGCCAGTGAATATTGTTATTTGTAAAAGAATAACGAATTTTAAGAAGATGTTAGATATGCATTGGGGGATAGTTAAGAGGTACTAGATGGACCAACCTTGTTGGGCCTTGAGCCTGTTGTCGGTCGTCAATATTTGTATTTGTATATTTGAAAAACTGATTATTTATATTCATAAAGGTAGTTGGGGGGGACTTTACTGAAACAGGGTGAGTTTCAAAAAAAAGAGCGAAATCGCAAAAGTCATTAAGTCAATTTATATAGATAAAGAGGAGTTTGATGTCTCATAATGAACAGTTATCTGTTCGAAATGGAAATGTGACGGCGTCATAGTAAAGTTCTAGGTCTTGAAGCAAAATGTAAATTCACAAAAGGTTTTAAACCTGAAGATTTTATACAAAATTAAAGTAGATAATGTGTTGTAGAAAACTACTGTTTTATGCACAATAGAAAAACAAAAAAAATTTAATATAATGTTAATATTTTATGATTTTAATGATAATAAAAGGAACGGCACGAATTTAAATGTTAAATCTACAAAAAGTACAAATTAAAAAAAAACTTAATAAATATTTTTATTGAAAACAAAATTCTGCCGCTTTAACTGTTACTTTCAGAATTTATGATAAAAATAAATTTATTTCAAATTTATAGTTTTGTATAAATTATCTTCAAAAAATTATAATTAAACTTAGGTAAATGCACAATATGTCATACTTAAAAGTGTTCATAACTCAAGTAAGTCCTACTTTAGGTTCATACTTTTGAATTTTACCCATCAATTCTCATTGACATTAACTAAATTGACATTTAATGTACATATAAAAAAAAGATGTATCCATAGTGTTAGACAATTGTAAAATAATTAAAGAACTAATAGGAAATTAACAAAATGTTCAATTTCTGAATACTTTTCTCATCCCATTTTAAATCGCATTTTCGAGTTTTGGGGGTTCTTAGTAAGAATTATAAATTACATATTTCATAGTATTCAAAAATATTAAAAGAAGGTCAAAATTAATACTGTTAACTATTACTCTAAACAAAGTGTCATTTAAATATTTAATTAGTATTCATTTCACAAAACGCATATTTTGAATATATTCTCAAATGTCAGTTTTGTAACTGAACACTTTTTTATAATTAAAAATCCTATAAAATAATACTTTACATACTGGAATTTTACACATGACATCATAACTAAAATAAAAAATATTTTTTAATATATTAAAAAATATTTTTAATAAAATATTTTTAATAAAATATTTTTAATAAAATATTTTTAATAAAATATTTTTAATAAAATATTTTTAATAAAATATTTTTAATAAAATATTTTTAATAAAATATTTTTAATAAAATATTTTTAATAAAATATTTTTAATAAAATATTTTTAATAAAATATTTTTAATAAAATATTTTTAATAAATAAATAACCATTAAATTTTTTTAAAATATATATAAATACAATTCCTATAAAATTGATAACTGGTTCTCAAAAGACAATTTTACACTTAAACATACTTACTAGAACAAATAACCTTAAAAAAAATTTAATTACTGAACTTTTCAACACAATATAATAATTAAACTACCAATAACATTAAATATTACTAAATAAATAAGAATTTTAATAAAAAAAATTAAAACACCACTTTAGTAAACGATATAATTCTACAATTATTTATAATCTGTACATATATTGGCCATCAGTTACTCTTTCTACAGGATAATAAATTATATTTCTCCATTAACCAAACTAACTTTTGCATAACATTTGAATACTCCCAGAGAAAGTTTTGAATAACGACTTATAAAGACCGGACGACGACGAAGAACGCTTTGAATAACGATTCCCGTCCTTTCCCCTTGATCTCTTTTTCCCACGATTATCAGCGACGAGGCTCGTCTTCGTCTTAATTCAGAGTTCTTCCTCTCCGTCAACATCGGATTATTCTGGCAGACCAACAAAAAAAAAAGGATTTCGATTTCGATTCGGGATGAAACAAGGAACATCGATTTTCGATGAACATTCCTCTCCAGAAATACTTTCGCATTCTCAGAGAGATGGTAATAATAAAAAGAGTTACATTTCCTCTCCGGTTACAGCTTATGAAAGGGTTTCTTTTCCAGTGAGATACTGATTTTTTTTTCTGGAAGCTCTTCGAAGGGACGGTGTGATACTTTTGAGGGATTCGACTAGTTTTAGACTCGTTACCGGATAGAAGGACGTCCGTTATCGCATCTACCATCCATCAAAACTTGTCAAAATGTAGGGAAGCAGTCACTATTCGGGGAAGATAAATACCAGGACTCATGGGGGTATGACACAAAATCCTTTTTGTATTGTTTTAGTTGTCAGGGAAGTGATACATGGGGTAGAGTTTTCGACAATCTTTCTAAAAATGAAATTAAGGAATATAGGATTATTGTACACTGTAAATGTAAAAAAAAGTGCTTAAAATGAGTACATGAACGTACTCGTTTTTCTTTTGAGTACAATTGAATCGTAAATGAGCAATGACGCATTAGCATCTGCTTCTTATATTCATTTTTACCCATTGTACTCATATTTAAGTACATGTCCATTTCAAAATTGAAACTTATATATTCGGAGTCATGATAAGCATCGTCCGCTATCGCATCTACCATCCATCAAAACTTGTCAAAATGTAGGGGAGCAGTCACTATTTGGGGAAGATAAATACCAGGACTCATGGGGGTATGACACAAAATCCTTTTTGTATTGTTTTAGTTGTCAGGGAAGTGATACATGTAGTAGAGTTTTCGACAATCATTCTAAAAATGAAATTAAGGAATATAGGATTATTGTACACTGTAAATGTAAAAAAAAGTGCTTAAAATGAGTACATGAACGTATTCGTTTTTCTTTTGAGTACAATTGAATCGTAAATGAGCAATGACGCATTAGCATCTGCTTCTTATATTCATTTTTACCCATTGTACTCATATTTAAGTACATGTCCATTTCAAAATTGAAACTTATATATTCGGAGTCATGATAAGCATCGTCCGCTATCGCATCTACCATCCATCAAAACTTGTCAAAATGTAGGGGAGCAGTCACTATTTGGGGAAGATAAATACCAGGACTCATGGGGGTATGACACAAAATCCTTTTTGTATTGTTTTAGTTGTCAGGGAAGTGATACATGTAGTAGAGTTTTCGACAATCATTCTAAAAATGAAATTAAGGAATATAGGATTATTGTACACTGTAAATGTAAAAAAAAGTGCTTAAAATGAGTACATGAACGTATTCGTTTTTCTTTTGAGTACAATTGAATCGTAAATGAGCAATGACGCATTAGCATCTGCTTCTTATATTCATTTTTACCCATTGTACTCATATTTAAGTACATGTCCATTTCAAAATTGAAACTTATATATTCGGAGTCATGATAAGCATCGTCCGCTATCGCATCTACCATCCATCAAAACTTGTCAAAATGTAGGGGAGCAGTCACTATTTGGGGAAGATAAATACCAGGACTCATGGGGGTATGACACAAAATCCTTTTTGTATTGTTTTAGTTGTCAGGGAAGTGATACATGTAGTAGAGTTTTCGACAATCATTATAAAAATGAAATTAAGGAATATAGGATTATTGTACACTGTAAAAAAAGGTGCTTAAAATGAGTACATGAATGTACTCGGTGTTCTTTGTGAACAATTGCATCGTAAATGAGCGATAACGTACTCAAATGTAAGTATTCGTACCTTCTCAAAAATGAGCAGTGTGGTTATATTGCTAATCTCGGCTTCTGTTCAAGCCATCTTAACAAAGCGACCTGACAGACTTAACATGTTTGTTCAGAAGATGCTTTTCCCACAGTGTTTGATGTCGATTGCTTAAATGGGAACTGGGTTATTACAGATCAATTATCTTACTTCCCATTCTTTTGGCACACGTTTTTAGTATTTCTTCCATTTATAACTTCTTCACGTCACCCTGGTAGATCAACCGATAGGGCACTGGACTGCGGTGCCTGAGGATAATGGTTCGATTCCTTTTTTTAAACTAGCTATTTAGGGACAGTTTAACCTGACTTTTAAAACCATCAAAAATATTTAAAAAAAGCGAACAATTTTAAGAGGTTTTTTTGCAGTAATGTAATAAAATCTGACATATAACGCAAAACGCTCTATAATAAATTGTATTGAATATAATTTATAATAAATTGTATTGAATTTAATTGATAATAAATTGTACTGAATATAAATTTAAATAAATTATATTGAATATAATTTATAATAAATTGTATTGAATATAATTTATAATAAATTGCATTGAGTATAATTTATAATAAATTTTATTGAATATAATTTATAATAAATTGTATTGAATATAAGTTATAATAAATTGTATTGAATATAATTTAAAATAAATTGTTTTGAATATAATTTATAATAAATTGTATTGAATATAATTTATAATAAATTGTATTGAATATAATTTATAATAAATTTTATTGAATATAATTTATATTAAATTGTATTGAATATAATTTATAATAAATTGTATTGAATATAATTTATAATAAATTGTGTTGAATATAATTTATAATAAATTGTATAATAAATATAATTAATTTCGATTTTTACCGATCACATTTATAACATGGTAAGAGCAATGAAATAAAATCTAAATGATATGTTGATAATTAAAGAAGTTATTGATATTCGAATATACATTTTGATAAAATTGACTGCAAATAATTTGCATAAACAGCCAAATCTTAAAAAGTATTCACTGTAAAACAAAATCTTTAGTTAATTGCCTTTAAAACAGTTTAATAAATAATCCTGTGTAATTTAAAAAATATATTTTAAGAACTTTTTGTGAAAGCCTGTTATTTGTGCACAACATATGAAAACTATTCATTTTTCAGAAAAAGCAATTGAAATTTACGTTATGTTTATTTCTATACAATCACAATATATTAAAATTAACATAACTGCCGTTGTATTTGACGAACTTACAAACAGAGACCGTTACAAAAATAGAATAATATAGGTATTAAAACCAGTAAATAAAAATATATAAAAATTTCATTGAAATTTGCAATTTACGGATACTTTAATAAACAAACTTGAAATAAAATATCCTAAAAAGTTTTTTTTTTTAAATATCGATAAAAATATAGAAGACTTTTTTTTATATAACCTATTTTATCTCCGAAGTTATTTCCGAGTAGATTTTATTTCCAGTGGGTATTTTTTTTATTCTTTATTACGGTTCAATGACACCTCAATCCCCCCCTTTACTTTCAATAGGAAAAATGCTAACTTAATATCCTTCAACGACAGCATTTTTCAAGCAGTTTTCAGAAGCATTACGGCGAGTATAAAAGGATTCAAAAAGAGATAGTGAGAATTTTGACACATCTATTATAGGGTAGAATCATAAATTCTGCTTCTTTTTGTTATAAGGATATCAAAAATTATACTGAAACCTAATGTTAAAAATTTCCTAAAATTTAGATGCCTGCTCGGGCTTGTAATTTAATTTCATTCACACCTTTATACAATTTTTAAGTACACTCAAACCTGGTTTTGTGCGTCTTTTTTTTGTGCGATTTTTTTTATTTGTGCGATTTTTTTGTGCTATTTTTTTGTGCGGTATATGAAAATTTCAATCAAATTGGAACATAATTGATTATCTGGCTACCGAGACATATACAAGCGTCTAGTGAAACAACAGTCGTCGCAAAAACTGATCACTGGCTAAGTATAACTGAAAAAAAGTCAACTCTAAACGAGTGCGAGGTAGTATCTTAGTGAGGTAGTGACGAAAGCGATTTTGCACCAGTTTACCACAAGAAAGTTCCCGTATTGTCAGACTACGAAGAAATATGTTTTGAAAAGTTTTGTATGTGTAAAATAAGTACATATGTAAATAAAATATTTAAAAATGTTCGCATGTGTATTTTCTAAATCAGATTTCAAAAGGTTTGGCCAGATTCCAAGTAGCTGTCAAGCCTCGTATCATGATTTCGTTTAAAAAAGCAATTCCTAGTTATTTCGTAAGGTTTTGAGTTATTTTCTATGCGAGACTTTTTTTATGCGGTCCCTATTCACCGCATAAAAAATTAATTGTGTTGCGAAAACTATTTTTTATAGCTACTCGTAAAGTTTTGTGCGATTTTTTTATGTTTTTTTTATGCGGTCCCTATCCACCGCACAAAAGCAAGTTTGAGAGTATATAAAAAAAATACTATTACTATAGAAGATTTTATATATTAATTCAATTAAAGTAATTGAATTAACAAATATATCGACTAAAAAAATTGTATTATAACAAAATTGACGCTCAAGAACTTGATATCCCATCCAGCGATTTCTTAATTTATCAAAATACTTCCATTTTACAATTATTTTCAAATCGAATTTCATCGTAATCGTGTCGTTTAATAACCGTATCGTTTAATCGTATCGTAATCGTATCGTTTAATCGTGATGCAAAAAAAAATAATATTCTTGAAATTGATAGTAATCATGCCATAGTAATCTTTTAAAAATGAAAGTGTTAAAGTTTTAAAACACTATAGCCAGATGTAAGATCACAACGAAATAATTAACAACCGTTATCACATATAATCATCGTTGTCATACTAACACATATATCTTACACTTTTGTATTTAAATAGTTTATTCATAACATACAATCAATAACGACTAAAATTATTCTCCGTCACAAATTTTTTTTAAAAATTAAGCAATCATTTAGCAATATCTTTTTTTTTATTTGCATAAAACACGAAATAGTTACAAATGTATTGTAATATGTACTTCAGGCATACGGGCTAAAATTGTTCATTCCCTACAAAACATTTTATATTCGATCATCTAAACATGTTCACATTTTATACATTTTTCTATGGTTGCACCAAACTTTACCGGAATTTGTAATCTATCATCATATGCTATCAAAATAATTAAATAAAAAAATACATAAAATACAATTAAAACAAAACATAAATTATCTTTTAGAAATTAACATTTATGACTTCCCTATTTCAAACTTTAATTCAAAACTTAATTTCTCCAATGGAGTTAATTTGATTTTGTTATATGTATAGTTAATAAACCGGCAACCGCCTTACTAACTACTTGGTATTCTGCTGAAACTATAATTTAATAAAACCAGTTCGCAAGTGCGATTTATATATATTTATGTATATAGTTATTTACAGGGTCGATTTGAGGTGGAACGCGCCGGTTCGGCGTTCCGGTACTTCTCTTTAAGGAAAATAAATTACGATAGTTAAAAGTATTTATTTAATTACATATTACTCTGTTAGTGAGTGGGCCTGAAGAAGTATGATGAAAACATGTTATATCGGCCTGAAGAAGTATGATGAAAACATGTTAAAGTTCTGGACAATTTTTTAGGATGAGCAGACAACTTACTTAAACATCATGAAAATGTGTTTACTCATTGCTTTAATTACTTTACTACAACACATTTTTGTACTTGTTTTGCAAAATAAAATATTTAATTAAATAAAATGTTCAAGTTTTGTGTTATATATATATATATATATATATATATATATATGTGTGTGTATGTATATATATATATAATTTATTACGTCCCTTTTATTTTTGTAAGTATGGTTAACTATATTTTATTT
>OZ010668.1:32831525-32841525 GCA_963932185.1 Troglohyphantes excavatus | reverse complement strand
ATTCATCTGATTTGACAATTAATTAATAAAAACTTTTGCAGATTTAATTTTTTATTGTCAGATTGTTTAGCTCTATTATTCAAAAGTAATGAAAATATAAGAAACATTACAATATATAATATAGTCAAAGAAATATCCTTCTGAATAACCATAAATTATTTACAACTTTAACATTCATTTTGCAATTTAGCTTCCATTTATTTTAAAACAATACAATTTGAAGTGTGGCTTAAAATTGGAATTAGTCTTGGGCTAAATGAATATAATATTACAGTAACACAAAAACTATAGAATTTTTCTTTAGTCATAAATTAATGTCAAATGTTAATGCAATAAAATTACAAATATTAAAAATAAAGAAAAATATATTAGAATAAAAAACTCCAATATAGTATTTAGATAACTTTAACAAATTAAAATATTAATGATTAAATTATTTTAATTTACTATGAATAACTCAGAACTTAAATAATTTAACAGTTTAGCATAAATTTAGCATCTATTTCATTGTTAAGTTCATTGTTCAAAGTTATTGATTTTTTATATCAATTGCATCTACGCAAGATCGAAATAATTTGTGTTATGTATAACATAGTATATCTAAGTTATTATGTAGTTAATAAATTTATTTTGTAATTTGCAATACATTTTGTAATTTTTTTATATAATATTCTTTGCGAACAGTAATAATTTAACAGAACGGGTAGACGTTGTCTGGAATTTTTTAACTGTTATTTGGTGTGCTGATTTCAAAAATGAAAACAATTTTTCTTTATCAGATCTACTTTTTGAAATGTGACAAAAGCTTTATTTACGTTTACACGTTAAATTAGGCTTGGGTATAGGTTTTTAATTAAAAACCTTTTCCTTAATAAATTTTGTAAACCATTTTAGTTAATTGAAATAACGACAGCAACACTCCTGTAAATCTATAATAGCTTAATTGAATCGCTTATTTCAGAAATGTCAAAAGTGTCATGTTAACTTACTGACAGTTATGGGGTTTCTGGAATAAACGATTCAATTATAAATTAGAATGAAAAATAGAAGGTGAAATGAAATAAAAAAGGGGAAGTATTTTGTTTTTTTTGGAAGTTTTTCTACTTCGAAAGTTTCCTTTGTTTGAAATTCTTGAGTGAACTTTGTTTACAAGGTTTCTTTGCATATTCCAACAGTAATCTGTCTCTGTCATCATCCGCCCTGTCATAGGTACTTCATTTCTTTATTGCCTGGTGATATCATTCACTTTGTTCTTCACTAATATTGTCAGGATTTTTAGGGAAACAGTAAAAAAGGCTATGCAAGTGAAATAAGTAACAAGCATAATAAGCGTAAAAGTTCATTACTTGCACAGCCTTCCTTGAAATTCCTGGCGATATTAGTGAAGAACAAAGAGTACGATTTCGCCAGGCAATAAAGACAATGGAGGACCGATACCAAAGCTGACGAAATGCTCATAAAATGGCAGACGCTACTGTTGGAATATGCAAAGACACTGTGTAAACAAATGTAACTCAAGAATTTAAAACAAAAAAAAATTTCGAAGTATAAAAACTTGAAAAAAAAAAATTTCCTTTAGTTTCTATTTTATTTCCCTTTCTAATTTTCATCTTAATTTTCAATTAAGCCATTGTAGATTTACAGGAGTATTCACCTGGTTATTTCAATTAATTAAAATGTTTATAAAAATGTATTAAGGAAAAAGTTTTTAGTTTAAAGCCTACACCCTAAGCCTAATTTAACTTGTTAAGGACCGCGTTCATAGAGGATGTCACGCTTGCATAGGGGGAGGGGGTCGTGAAACTGTGACACTTCGTGACAAAGAGGGGAAGGGTTTACAAGATGTGTGACATCTCACACATCCCCTAACAAACATTGCAAATCAGCAGAAAACCAAAACAACCAACAAACAAAAATGTGAAGAAAATAAACAGTTTAGTTTCTGGTTTGAATCGATTATGAAGTAATGTTGTAAACAAATGCACTGAGTTGTAGTTGGAAAACGTGTGAATTCGCGATGGATAAAAATGGGCTTTTTCAAATATTATCTCAATTCAACTGAGGAGATCCTTGGTAGGAAAGCGTGACATATGACATAGGGGAGGAGATTAATGAAGTGTGACACTTTGTGACATAGAGGGAGAGAGGGTTGAAAATATGGGGGGAATGTGTGACAGAATTTATGGGCAGCCCCTTAAAGTAAATAACACTACTGTCATATTTCAAAAAGTTGTGTTGACATAGAAAAACGCTTTTCATATTTGAAACAAGCACACCAAATATAGACAAAATCAGTTAAAAAATTACAGGCAACAAATTATTGGTCGGATTATGTAATTAGTGACTAATAGAGTAATAAATATATTTAGAAATATTTTCAACAAAAAATCCTAAATTATAATAAAATTTATTAAAAACTTAAATGCAAAAAAAATATATGAAAACACTTTACGAGTATAATTTCAAAAATTGAATAAAAAATTTAAATCTTCGAATACATGCTAGTTATTTAGCTTATATAGTTTGTTACCGTTATATGCAATGCAAAACTTGCAATAATTTTTATCTCAACTTTATAGCAATACAGTCAGTTACGTACATATACGTAGAAATTTTTACTTTGTAAATTAATGAAATTATTGTTTTCCGGTCGTTATTTAAAACTAGTTATTTTGGTGTTGTATTTATATACTGGCTTTAAAGTCATCTGCATTCCTAAAAGTGTTTGGTATGTTTATGTGCCTTTGAGTACAATATATCAAGAACGGTTAATTTGACAATTACCAAACTCGTTATACAAGTTGCTGGTGCATGAAACTGGATTGGTAGATTAGCGTCCAAATTGAACATTCCAAAAGTAGGGTTGCCTTTGGTAGATTTTAGTTTAAAATAAATACTGAAAACTTCAAAATAACCTTCTGCAAATTCGCTATGGAAAAGTATTTTAACGTTCTCTTACAATTGTTATAAGTGAAATTCTCTTAGAAATTACCTAAAGGGTTCAATAGTAACAAAACCGTTTTCATACCAAAAAAAACTACCTTTTACGAATTCAATGTTTTACAATAAAAACTTATAAAAAAAATTAGTTTAATGAAAATTAAAATTTAATATACTAATTTTTAGAACTGTTCCAACATTTTTTTACAAAACAATTTGAATTTTGTTATTGTTTTGCAAGTAGATTATCGTTATTTTGTACATTGGTGTGTGAACAGTTTAATCATGTACAAAGTTACTCTTTGAAAAATCCACCATTATACAAGGTTCGGAAAATGAAAAATAACCCCGTATTTTTACCAAATTTTCACTTTTTTAAATTCCGTATAATTTTTGTCGACTAAAATATGTGTATTATAATGTAATATTTTAATACTTTTAAACATATTTGGTATTAGCCTTCTAAAACTTTATACTGTGAATATGTTCTCTATATCTTAATAATATTTCCCTATAAGGAAATAGTAGTCAATCTTGCTTCTGCAAAATAAGTAGTATCCCAGAAAGCAATTTAAGCTTGTTTCAACATTGTTCTTACCTTGTCAATAGCAAAAAAATTTACTTATTGTATGGTATACTTTCATTCCAATTTACGCTTATTTTTCTATGGAGTCGACTTTTAAAATCGCTTAAAGTCTGTAAGTCTATACAAAAATTATTAACGACAGTCCAGTTGTCACTTCTAAATTATATGTTTACTAAGTATATACGCGTTGTTCAGAACCCGTAAAGGCATTTAGATTAATAAATAGAATTCCTCCATCAGCTGTTGAACCCTCGACCATTCCATAATATAATTAGAGAAAATATAATTGTTTCCCATTAAACTTCATAAAACATCAAGGAAGAAAAATGAAATAAAATTACCCATAAAAGTATAAATATATTCTACTATTTAAATTTGAAAAAAAGTCTTGCAAATAAAACTATTTGAAAAAATAAGTGCACATATTATCAGTGTTAATAGTTTATGTATAATTAAAATAAAAATTTAAATTCATTTTGACGGAAATTTAATAAACAAAATAATTTTTTTTCCAACAAAAAACAAAATATGTTAAAGAAAGGAAATAAAAATAAAGAAAATTATCTGAAATAATTTTTAATGAATTACACAAAAAAATAATAGCAAAACAGAAAAAAACAAATATAGATGGTGCCATGTATACCCTCACTACGGCGCTACGATTTCATATAGATAGAAACTTTTAATAATTTAAAAAAAACTAAAATTTGAAAATTCTGGCTCTCAGGTGCGCAATTAAAGTTTGAATAGTACTTTTATTATTATAGATTGAAGTTATATATCATATTAAACTTTTTAGACATCTGAAAATCTTTTATGTCAAAATTAATACTCTTAAAAAAAGAATCACATTTATACTTTTAACCAGAAGTATATTGATTTGTAAATTTAAATCACTGCTACTTTAAAAAAAAAATTCTAAAAAATAGCAATTTTTAACTATTTTATTCACAAGAGCTCCAAGAAAGTGAATTTCTATGCAGCAATCTTCAATTCTAAAGATATTGCTTCTTTAGGAAAACCTTTGTTAGAATAAATACCTTTTTGAGCAAATATTCCTAGCTCTGTTTTAGAGACTAGTAGGATCTCGAAAAATATTATGGAGAAAGTGTAAAAAGTAAATAAGTGGAAAGACCTTTTTCTTTCATCGCAGTTAAAATAAAATAGTGAATTTCACAGGAACAACTTTTAATAACTATAAAAAAAAATTACAATAATTCACCGTATTACATAAAAAAATTGTAAATAAAAAAATTAAATAATCTAAAATTTAAAAAAAAAAACATCACTGTTACAGTTATATATATATATATATATATATATATATATATATATATATATATATATATATATATATATATATATATATATATATATATATATATATATATATATATATATATATATATATACGTATATATATATATATATATATATATATATATATATATATATATATATATATATATACGTATATATATATATATATATATATATATATATATATATATATATATATATATATATATATATATATATATATATATATATATATATATATATATATATATATATATATATATATATATATATATATATATATATATATATATATATATATATATATATATATATATATATATATATATATATATATATATATATATATATATATATATATATATATATATACGTATATATATATATATATATATATATATATATATGTATATATATATATATATATATACGTATATATATATATATATATATATATATATATATATATATATATATATATATATATATATATATATATATATATATATATATATATATATATATATATATATATATATATATATATATATATATATATATACGTATATATATATATATATATATATATATATATATATGTATATATATATATATATATATATATATATATATATATATACGTATATATATATATATATATATATATATATATATATATATATATATATATATATATATATATATATATATATATATAAATATATATATACATATATATATATATATATATATATATATATATATACATATACGTATATATATATATATATATATATATATATATATATATATATATATATGTATATATATATATATATATATATACATATATATATATATATATATATATATATATATATATATATATATATATATGTATATATATATATATATATATATATATATATATATATATATATATATATATATATATATATATACGTATATATATATATATATATATATATATATATATATGTATATATATATATATATATACGTATATATATATATATATATATATATATATATATATATATATATATATATATACGTATATATATATATATATATATATATATATATATATATATGTATATATATATATATATATATATATATATATATATATATATATATATATATATATATATATATATATATATATATATATATATATATACGTATATATATATATATATATATATATATATATATATATATATATATATATATATATATATACATATACGTATATATATATATATATATATATATATATATATATATATATATATATATATATATATATATATATATATATATATATATATATATAAATATATATATACATATATATATATATATATATATATATATATATTCATATACGTATATATATATATATATATATATATATATATATATATATATGTATATATATATATATATATATATATATACATATATATATATATATATATATGTATATATATATATATATATATATATATATATATATGTATATATATATATATATATATATATATATATATATATATATATATATATATATATATATATATATATATATATATATATATATATATATATATATATATATATATATATATATATATATATATATATACGTATATATATATATATATATACAGAGAGATAGAGTCTATTCTTTTAGTAAATATAATATTTATGTAAGTTAACGATTCACTAGTATAAAAAAATTTATTCAACAAAACTCCATGCGACCATGATGTTAATCGTACCTTTCAATCGTAAATATTAAATGTTCCCAGAATCCACAAAATTAATTTACGTAAGAATGACCACCTACTCTAAGAAAATCCGTATTTGATGCTTTATGCAAAATACTGTTTTATAATAAATTGCTAAACCTTCTTATACACAGAGTAGACAAAATATTATGGCCACAGATAATTTTAATAAAATAAATACAAATCATTTAAAAGAAATTAATTTAACAAATATTAATTACTTCAAATTACTCAGCAATAATTTTTTAATACACTTGTGTAAAATTAATTTATTTTGATTTTTACTAGAATATCGAAAAATCTCTAAAACTAAATAAATAACAACCTAATTAAAGAAATACAACCAAATCTCATATTTAAGAAGGTTTTAAAACCCATAGTGCCTTATATCGAAAAATGAATAACAACTTTTTTTTATTTTTATTTACAGCTATTCATTTATACAATAAATCCTAAAAATAAATCGTTCAAAGATTTAGACAGGTAACATATTCGCAGCATTATTAGGTTGCTGAAAACAGCGCAGAATTTAAACGAGTTAAAGAAGATATCTTCGCTTTAAGCTCAGATTTGATCGGCAACGTTAATGAAAGTGGGTGTAAAAGTAACCTTTCTTTAGGGGGGCTGCATCTTGAAATAGGAGACCGATAACATTATTTACTTGGGGTAACAGGAAATTAATCCTCTTTCTGATTAGGTTTCGTGAAAAAATCATTGGGTATCTCTTTTTGTTTCTCTCGAAATTAGGGCTTTTGAGCTTTATCTTCTTTACGGCGTCTTAGAATGCGTTTGCGTTTTTTCTGTGATTAAATTTCTTCTCTGCTGAAAGTAGGGTGCTGGAGCGTTTTACGTTTGTTCAATGCCGATTTGTCAAATTAAATAAGTTGTCTTGTGTATCCCGTTTTTATTATTATTATTACTATTGTATAAATAATATTACATCTATAGTTTTTAGTGTATAATTAGTTTGCTGTTTTTAAATGACTGTCAAATATACAGTGTGGTCACAAATATTTGGACGACAGTTATTGTTTCTATTGTATCACATAGTTGTATTGGCATAATAAAACATTATTGGCCAACTATTTCGATTATATCTTAAACAAGTCGCTTAGATTTTGTAGCAACGAATAAAGTAGTTAAACCATAGCAAATGAATGGTTTATTATGTGTAGTTAATCACCCAAAAAATTATCATTATCCAACAATATATAATATATATAAAAAGGGAAAAATAAAATAATCTTTCTAAAAAAAGAAATACCGACTTTAAGAAAAATACGCTAAAAAGTAAAAAATAATTTTTAATTTTACGAATGAGTTGAAAAAATTGAATTATTGAATATCAATTTTATACTTAGTACAACTTTTTGAAATCGGCGCCAAAATTTGATTTTTGTAAATTGGCCCCAACTTTCAAAAGTTGTACTACATATAAAATTGATATTCAATAATTAAATTTTTTCAACTCATTCGTAAAATTAAAAATTATTTTTTACTTTTTAGCGCATTTTTCTTAAAGTCGGTTTTTCTTTTTTTTAGAAAGATTATTTTATTTTTCCCTTTTTAGTATTTAATTTAGCAGGAGGCTTCTCCCCCTATTCACCAAGAAATCCTAGTAGCAACTTGTCATCAACAATGTATATTTTAAGACAATCCCTAACAAAGCCAATAAATGCATGTTAAACAAATAAAACGGTCCGGTTTTTAAACGGTCCGGTTAATTGAGAAATCCGGATGATTAAATACCGGATAACCGGATATTTTTTTTCAAATTGCTCCCCTTTGAAACATCCCCTATCCAACAAAAAAAAATTGTCCAAATATCTGAAGTAGAATCGAAATCCCGCGCGCACATACATAAAAAAAAATACATAAAGGTCGAATCTATAACCTCTCGACTTGGCGGGCGTTGGCGGTTTTAATTTAAAGTTTCTGGCGGTTTTATTTTGGAGTTTTGGTGGGCGCGCTGGGCAGTCGGTTAAAAAGAAAAATATGACCGCATTGGCGTAGGAAGTAAAAAAGCTGGGAGATCTAAAGTTCTCTTAGAAATTATTTTGAAGGGGTTCAGCCCCTAATTTTATACTAATTTTAAGAAGTTCTGTACAAAAGTTATGTAAATTTTCTCTAAGATTATCTATTATAGTTTTTATTAGTGTTTTTTTTATTGTCGAAAAATCAATTGAAATTAATTCCAGTAAATTTACTTGAATCTGAGTTTGTTGTAGTGTAATATATCAATTAACTAATTTAAATGATATTTGCTTTTTCTGATTTTATTAGAAATTGAAATAGTTCAAAGCAGTAATAATTTTTAAATAATTAAGTATAAAAGAAAATCAATTAAATTTTCTAATTCGAAAATTGTTTCAATTTTACGATTGTTTTTATTTTACACTGAATTTGATTGTTTTACACTGGTTTCGCTAATCGTTGATTAAAAATATTCTAAAAACATTGATATTTTTATTATGAACTTTCTCTGTGTCTCATGAAAAATATAAGTTCTTACGCCACTGTATGCTCCTGCGTTGCCTGAACACACATAACTACAAAATGTATTTCATTGAAATTCACACATACAGTAGACCCTCAATATAACGACCCTTCACGACACCAATACAAGATGGTCGTTTTAAAGAAATGTCACTTTATGAAGTAAAGAAAATTATTACATGTAACCTAATAAACTTATTTAAACTTTCGGTGTCGGTCATTATAAAGAAAAGGCCACTGTATTGTAGAATTTATATACGTACTATTTTAGTACATAAAAATGTAAGCACAGAAAGTAACATTAACCTTAAACTTTTCAAATAATTTATTTCTCTGGCTTTTTTTATACATTGTTTAAAATAATTTTAATGAATAGAAAATATTGTAAAACGCATGACCTGGAATTCTTCCTGAAAATAATTTATTTCTTATCATTTGTACTCCGTTTTATAAATTTGCTATATAAAAGTATTCAGTTCCTCTTCTTTTCTACATATTTATTTCTTGAGAAGTACATGAGACAATAAATTAAACTTCGAAAAAGCATAAAACATCTGCTTAATATATTGGACATTTAAAAATTCTTGTATTTTTTTTTAAAGAGAAATGAAACTTCTAATGTTTTAACAATCACTTTAAACTATAAAAATAATTGCGGCTCATTTAAAATATTCCGATGTTGTGAAATAAAAATTTAAAAATTTGCAAGTTAAACGATAAAACTCATCATCTATCACTTTCTTTCCTCTCTTATTTCATTGTCTTTTTAAAAAGAACAATGCAAAAGAATTTTAATGAAGTTAACTATCATTTTTGTTCTTGTTTAAAAAAAAGAAGAAAA